>JAHREE010000068.1:4247474-4346771 GCA_033628505.1 Tringa tobata
GTGTTTTAGCTTGTGCCCACCGGCTGGATCCTGTCAGCGGGCGCCGCTGGAGGAGCCTGGCTCCACCTGACGTACTCCCCGTCGGGTATCGGTGGGTGTTGGTGAGACGGCCGCTTAGACCCGTCTGCAGGGAGCAAAGCGGCTCCCACCCCACCAGGGCTCCTGTGCCACCACGGCCTGCCCTGCCGTCCTGTCGGGCCACAACACCTGACATAAGCGGGTGGACACGGCGGGGTGCCCTCACTCTTTAACATAAGAAGGGTGCAGGACCTGCGGGGCTGCCCCACAGAGCTGGAGTTGATAGGACTACAGGATAGCTCGGGAGAGGGACCGCAGGAGGTCTCCACTCCAAGCACAGCCAGCTCTGAACTCTGATCAGGCTGCTCAGGGCCATAGCAAGCTGGGGCTTGATAACCTCCAAGGCTGGAGACAGCACAATCTGTCTGGCCTCCAGCTCCACCGCTGGGCTGTCCTTGTGGGGAAAAAGTGTCTTCCCTATCAACGATCTGAATTTCTCCTGTTTCAGCGGGTGCTGCTGCCTCTCTCCCTCCCACCACGTGTCGCTGTGAAAAGTCCAGCTGCACCTTCTCCATCCCCTGCACTGGTGCCAGGGATGCTGCTGGGTGCCCCCAAAGCTGTCCCTCCAACCTGGCCGAATCAGCCCTGGCCCTCCAGCCTCTCCTTGCAGAGCAAAGGCTCCAGCCCACCATCTTGGTGGCCTCTCCTCACCTCAGTGCTGTTCCTGAGCTGGACCCAAACTAGAGGCAGTACCCAGATGGAGTCTGATGGGCAGCAAGCAGAGGGGACGGTCCCTGCCCTCCTTTGGCCCTCAGGGCCATGTCGTGCTCACACCATCCCAAGCACCACTTGCCCTCTTTGCTGGCCAGGCCCACAGGTGGCCCCAGCTCAATTCACTGGCCCACCCCAGCACCCACAGCCATGGCCCAGAGCTGCTCCCCAGAGCTGCCGGCCCCACTCTGCATCTCTGCCTTCCAATTGATGGCAGTTCAATCTTTGCCCTTGTTGAATTTCCTGGGTTCCTTGTTAGCACCTTCTCAGGTCCACTTCAATGGTAGTCCTGCCTACAGCATACCCACTGGTCCCTCTGTTTGGTGTCACCTGAAAACATGACACGTTTGCCCTCTGTTCCTTCCTTCGGGTCAGATCTGTCAGCTATGCCCACGTAACACAAATTAAAGCCCCAGTCTTCCCTGTTCAATGTTTTATCTTGCTTGCTTCAGCAGTTGTCCTGCAACACAGTTCCGCGTTGAAAACTGGGAAGGCTTAGCTGACCAGAGTATTCCTCTGTCTATTCCAAGGTAAATAAATTCACTTCAGCCTTGCGTTTGGGTCATCACCTAAACTAATCAGGTACGGTGAGAAATTTGAACAATTGACTTCATCACTCAAAATTACAAAAGCCACCAAGAGGATGCTGGATGTCAGAACCATTTTGTTGGACTACTCCAATACCACTTTCTACTAACCTGTGGGTTCCAAGGAAACAGGAAAGAGCATCAATCCATAGAGACCTCCATTCCAACAAAAACTACTTTAACTCATGCCAGCTACTCTTCAAAGTTATAACGTGGTTGTATTTCTTCATTTTCTCACAGTCTGTATTAAAATTTGCTACTTGTGGAAATGGTTTTCCAAGTACAATCACTGGCTTCAGTATCACATCATCTGTTAAGGCTATGACAGGGAAGTACTAGGAACAGAGTAGAACAGCTACATAAGGTTTTTCTGCAGCCATTGCAAACAAATGCGTGCTTTGCTTGACAGCCAACACAGACTGCTCCAGTTATTTGGCCTTTCTTTCTCATAATGTTGGCAAATTCTGGCATGCATCAAAAGTCTCAACAGGTTTCTGGCAAAGTCACTTGAAGCCAGTGAAAGATCTCTTATATTCACTGAGTTTTTATATTCCTAAGTAACTGTCATGTAGCTTCATAATATACTTAACACGTTACCATTTCTGAATCCCATGTAGCTTCTAGAACTTTCCCCCTTAAGTTGATGTAGGCACTGCATCTAGTCAATTGTACTAACAACCCTGGTGATATCTTGGGTAAATGCTCCAGCCCTCACCCAATTCATATTTTGAAGATTTTTGGCTGACAGACTTTTCTGGGTTTTACCCGGGGCGGGAGGCTTATAATATCAGGTCAGCCATGTACATCATCTACCTTTTTAATAATCCCTCCCAATGTCTTTGATTTGAAAGGCACTAGTTTTGCACCTAGCACAGACTCTGTATTCTCATGGGGAGCACGTGCTTGTTAGCTTTGGGAAACAACAGTGAATGATCTGTGGGAAGTCTTTAACCTGCATAAAGTTAGTTTTTTCCTGGTGTTCCATGTGTATCAACAACAGCTCCTTAATTTCAGCCGCTCCATTGTAGCAGAACTAGAGTAGCACCTACCTTGGAGATGCCCGCTAACAATTTAATTTTGAATTTGCTGGGTATTAGTGTGATTCCTTCAGTTTCCCCAAAAACATAATATTTGCGTCCCTCATTCATGGGTTTGCACAGTGACATTCTCAGATTTCTCGCTCAGGTAGCTAGATTACGCAAAATTTGCTGCATTCACCTTCAAAAATTTCTTGTTTCCTTTGCTTTCCCAGAGGGGCTAGTATACTGTCAGTGCCCTGAACTCCACTCTGTCGTTTACCTGTACTCTTTGCTGTATTCATAATACTTCTGTAATACAGATTTTACAGCTGTTTGTTTAGCTTTTGTGTCAGAGCCAAAAATCAATCTAAACTTCTAAACCTTTGATGCTAAACGAGCATCCCAGATCAAAAGAGCTTATATGCAGACATTAGCATCTGCAATAAAATCAGGAAGTTATTATATTTTCCAGTTAATCACTTCCCATGTGCTTCCTGTGGAACTGGTGTGTCCAGAAAGAGTTTCTGAGTGCCCATAAACATGTTCCCTGCTTTTCCTAAGGACACCTGCCAGGCCTCTTGGGATACATCAGGCTAAGAGAATAGGTGGCAAAATTATCTGGCACAGGCTCCTTCTAAAACGTGGGAAAACTTCCCCCTTTTAGAAATTCACTCAGTTCATACAAGTTTTTAATAAAACTAGTGGTTTTGACCAGCACAGATAACATCATTTTTAGGTTGTTGTTTTTTTTTTTTCCAGCTTGACCTGCAATTTCCAGAACAGGAGCCTCCCAGCCCTTCTTCCAATTTCTGCAGGGAAAGTGGAAGAGTATAAGCATCCCAAAAGAGAGAAACTTTTACTAAAAGTTTTGTATTTTCAGTTTTGTTTTTATACCTCACAGACTGCTTGGGTAGTTTCTTATAGAGCTGTCTGCATCGGATGCCAGTCATGAGCTGGTCTCTTCCCAGGGATTTGACTAGTCCCAGAATTCAAAATTGGCTCTTCAGCCACAGTCTGATCATAAGCTCTACGGTTCTTTTGTCTTCTTTTTCATTCTCTGTTTATAAACACACCATTCTCTTAATCTGTTTTTTACAGCATGCAGAATATCACAACTTTAGATAGAGACATTACGTGATTCAGAACGAGCTTCTTCAGAAATAAGGTCAACTTTCCTTTTTTTGCAGGGCTCTGTTTCTCATGCATATTCAGTTAAGAGTACTTGGCTGTGTTTCCAGGGAGTACTCTCTTTTCTGTAGCTTCTACCTGGTCCCATCTCTACTGCTTGGTTTAATTTATTCCTGATATTCTAGACAAAGGATCCTGGTAGGATGTAAAAACTCCTTATAGTCCCATGTCTTCAGCCTTCTGTAAATTAGATTGTTTGTCTGCAAAAGGAATCCAGACAGAGGTAGGCCTGAAAGGGCCAGATTTTGCAGTAAGTTACCTCCTCAAAAGTTGAAATGGTGTCTATGTAGCGTCTTCACTCAACTTTTGCAGCTGTCCCTCTGTCTGCCCTCCCTTTCCATCTCTGTTGCGATGTGAGCAAATCCCCCACAAATACACAAACTTAAAGTCAAGGAGGTGGTAGATTTAAAAAAAAAAAAGGGGGGGAAAGAAAATAAAAGAAATAAAGCACATTACAACTTTTTCCAGACAGCTAGAAAAATGAGATGCGTTCTCATCATTCCTTGCTTAGACCTACAGCAAAACCAAACATCAGCCAAGGACTTTTCCTCTTTTTGACAGAAGCATCATGTTGCTTAAGTTTTGTTAGATTTTTGCTCTTTGGTATGGCTGCCAGTTGCATAATGATCGTGTTTCACTTGAGATGACCAAAGCAGACTCCTGTTGCTGAAGAAGAAACAAACAAAACCTGACGCACTCTATGCCACTATATTTCTTTATAATGCAGTGACACATTCAAAATAGCTCTTTGAGTGATGTACACAGGAGCTCCAGACTTGAACTAAGAGAATCTAACGGAAATACTTTGTTTTCTTCTAAAACTATTTTGATTACTTTATTCTTCCTTTGTTCCAGTGCTGTTACTGCAAATTTCCTTTAATACTAATTGGTCAGTTAAGGCTAAACGTACCTTCTTCTCTCAGTCACACCCATTCCCAGAAGACAATTTCCCATCTTTGACCATCACACACCTCTCTTCCGATCCCTCCGTTTGCTCTCTTCTCCTGTCCTGTTAAACATGAGCTGCTTACTTTCACTTTCAAAGACTTTCCTGACCTCCAGCTCCCTGACTGGCTTCTCCTCAACATTGACATCAGCTTCTACGCGCCTTGATCACATATAAGGTGGTCTCCATAATCAACCACATAGTTTCTTCCTTATTCTACTTCAAAGGTGATTTCTTTTGTTGTTTGCTTGTTTCTTTCCTGTGACACCTGTAAAAGTTTGACAACAACATGGAAGCTGGTGTGCTGTGTCCCACATAAGCCATGCAGGACAGTTGCATTGCTTTGCTTTTACTATCTGGTTGGCTCTTTTAACCCACTGTCCCTTTTCGTAGGCAGAAAACTTTTGGGAGAGGCAAGGATTACTTTTATATCTGTTTTTGTACAGGGCCCAGTTTGGTACTTTGGTTCCTGATTGCCATGGTAACACAAACAATAAGAAATAACAAAGAAATCAGGATCACTTCATTTATTACATTTCAAATACTGAAATTCTGCATAATTTTCTTATCCAGGCTGTGGACACAGCATACTTGCCAGATGTAACTTGTGGTATACAATAACCTTTAAAATACAGACTTTAATTTTAATAGCATTCTCTTGCCTCCTCAGTAAGGATACTTTACCTAAGATTCATCAAGTCAAAGCCATACACACTTATGATTTAGGTTCCTCCCTCTCCTGCTCCAAACTCTCATAGCTAAGATCCTCAGAGACTTGAATGTTCTCATTTCAGGACATATCTGCTGTGAAGCATTTTTGACGGCTGTCTGGCTAATATCTCCACTTAATCTTTTAGAATAAATGGATTTATTCCCATTTCAAAGAGTGACAAACTCTTGGCAGGTCTTTTAGCCAAACTTTCTGAATCCAGATATGTGCACCTGACGTGAATTTATTTCAGTATCGAGGCAGCTGCTTAGCTAAATGTCTCCAGCAGCTTTGAAAAAACGCCCATTTTTGCACAATACATACACAGGTACGACAATTGAGTGTAGTGCAGTACATACCACCTTTGGAGGACCTGATGGCCCAAATAGCCAACTGGTACCAGTGACTCACCAATATAAGTGCTCGCTAAGAACAGCTGAAGTGGCTGCTGCCCTCGGTTGTTTTCCTTACTGGTCTGCAGGATGTTTCAGCTCTTAGCAGGGATTGCTGGGCTGCAGACGCAGCAGCTCCTCAGCTGCCAAAGTTCACAGCTCTGTGTGTTAAACTGGTGGTTAAACTGGCGACTCCAGGTCGCTCTACCCTCTCAGGAGCCGCGGAAGTAACAGGAGATGTGTGTAATGGCAGAGGTTAAGTGTGAATGGGATGTTCTGAAGGGCAAAGGGGAAAGGTGAGCAGAAATTTAAACAGGCGTTAATATTTGGAAGGTAAAGGGAAGTGCAATGGATGCAGTTTGTGGAGAGATTTGAGAAAATATTTAAAATTATTAGGCGAATGGTGAGCGCAAATGCTTTTCGAAGTGTAATTTAGATTTACAGATTAATTTAGAAGCATTGGAGGAGGATGATACAGCATTTCTAAAAGCCTAGGTGAGCCAAATTGTGACAGTCAAAACAAAGTAAGTCAAAATCCAGGCAGGGGCCTCAAGACAGTAAATATTCAAATGGCATAAAAATTACTGAAACTGATGTAAAACTTCAGAGTGGCCCACTAGACTCTCTTCCAAGAAATGTGCAGAAGGGGACAAAACATTTTCCTTAATAATGAATTTGTATAAACAATTTGCACCTTATTAACTCTCATTTCCCAAAATCCCACCCCGTCTTTTTCTGCTGCTGAACTAATTAGGTTGTTCCCTTCATATGAGGGAGTAACATAATTACACATATGTCAACCAGGCTACCTCACAAGTGAAAGCAAATGTCAGAAGTGTCATCATACATGAGTTTTTGAGGAGTACAAAAGCCTTCTACAAATGGCAGAGTTTAATTCCATAGGCACTTAGACAGTTCTTTCCTAAGCAGCCAGTAAATGGGTAAGCCACATTTGTGCTTGTTGCGTTTTGAGACAGGGAATGCAGAGGTCCAGGATAAGGCAGAGGATCAATTACATCTCTTGTTAAATCCTATTATTAAGTGAGCTTGATTTAAGGACAAAGTTGATCTTCAGGCCACATTTTGCCTTGCATTTATTTGACTCGTTTCATATTTCCAGATTAACTGCAACACCAGAGAAGCAGAAGAGCGATGATTAAAGTCTGAGCTTTTCCAAATTCTCTGCACTCCTAGCTACAGATACTCCCCTCTCCAGTGTTTGTTTTGAAATCCTGGAAAATACACTTTGTAAAAAGATCTCATTGCATGCCCAGACACATCCAAACTTTCCACTTGTTCTCAGACATTGGACACCGGTACTGTTCTCAGTTGGAAAAGGACATCAGGGCTGGACAAGGAAATGAGGTCTTGTAGCACAGTTCAGTGTTCTTATTTCAGTCTCCTCATATACATGTGTTAATGTTATTATTTTATGCCTTACATGCTTTAATGGTACTGTAATTGTGTGTAGCACTTTGCAAGTTCAATTAGGCAGAAATCCTGGCGTCTGTTTTATTTTATATTTATATTCAACGTGAAAAATACCAGTAATTTAAGCTGAGGTCATCTACTCAGGCTAACTCTGTGTTGGTGTATCCATAGTTCCTACTCCTTTTGCCCATTGTCTCCAGTGCTCCACAGTACCAACTCACTCTGATCATGCTTACGAGCCAGTTTCTGCAGCTGCTGTCTTCTCCGTTCTCTGGAAGAATGTCATGCTGTAGGAATATTTTCATTGGCTTTCACTGGGCTTCTTCAGGCACAAATAAGGTAAGGTACAAGTCCACGTAAGAGTCTAGATCTGTCTTCCTGAGGACATGACTACGTTACATCACAGAGTGACACTGACAGAGCAATGTAGTCATATTTGGTTCAGTTTTGATATCTGGCTTTATTACAGCCCTTGCATACAAGGCATCTCTTGTTCCCAGGGACTTAGTCCTTGTTGGACTGTACGGCCTCAACTCCGCTATAAATCAAGCAGAAAATGTTTAAAGTTTTGCTTCTCTGTGAGGGTACTACCCTGTAAAATGCAGTGAAGTGAATGAGGACTCCCCTTTAGTGTTGCTGACCAAGAGATGACGTGTAATGGTGACAGCAAGTAAAAGGAGTATATATACTAATTTATTTTGTTCAAAATTTTCTGAGGGATTTGATTCCTAAGAGAAAAGCAAAGAGAGGCTGGGTAGAAGGTACTAGCAGCCAGTGACTGTGCTGGCCATTTCTGCTCCCATACAGGTTATGTGCCATTTTGGAGGACAAAGAGAAGAAATGCACCCTTGGGATGAGCAGGAAAAGGTCCTGACAGTTTTATTTGATTTTTTCAGATTGCGATCACATTGCACCGTTAGCAGTAAACTGTCCCTGAAGCAGCAGGGAAAGGTCCTACCACTACCACCTATGGCATGAGCCACACGTGCCCATCAGCATAGCAGGTACATCTGCGTGGTTTTTAGGATGGCTCGGAGAGGAGTCTTTTCCCCATTCTGTCGAAGTGGTTCTGTATAATGCTCTAACAGCCTGGTATGGTTCCGTACCAACAAAGTACATATATTTGACATGCTGTCCCCACATATTGTGTCTTGATTCGGTATATCAACTCTTCCATGCACCAAAGTTGCTTCTGGAGATTGATAGTCCGAAAACCTCCTGTGAAGACCATGGAGCTCTCCAGTACTTCTGGTTTGCTGAGAGTCAGTGACTGATCTTAAGAGGCTCTTGAGTTTATTAATGGAAATTACTTTCAGTCCAGCGCTGATTCATCTGTCAGGACTCAGCAAAGGGAACCATGTGTCCCGGTTCAGGGTAAAACAGAACCAGCTTTCTGTTCAGTAATTTTACTTCTTAGCTAGGCTCTTCTAACTCTCTGAAATTAACAGCATATTGTGGAGAAATTGTTCACTTTCAGAGTGATAAGACCGATGTTTGTACTTCATGCCAGGGAATGGTATGCAGAGAGGCCCTTGCTTACACTTACTGCTGTAACAGTCAAGGTCAGACAATTTTGTTATTTGCCCCATTAGAGGGTCAGAAATGGAAGAGCCCAAACCTCGACACCATGCTGCAGCTGAGCTTGGTGAGCCTGGCTGGTACTGAGGGTGGTCATACAAAGCCACAGTGACAGACAGGAGGGGATTAATCTGTTTTATATGCAGAGTCAACATTTGCTGCATATATGGAACACCAGTACTGCTGTACTTCCAGATGAAAATTTAGTTAGTGACCGAACTTAAAATTAAGTTAATTAAGTAAAATTAAGTAATAAAGATAAAAAAATCTTTAATTTTTTAATTTTTTGTTTAACAATTCTGCAATGTGCAGCCTGCTGATAGTAGAGGAAAGACCAGGAGGCCAATCTCCAAAGAAGGTGAAGCTGGGCATGAAGTCACACCTCAGTAAAGCTGACTCTTTCTTTGTAAGTGACTGCCAAAAGTCTCCAGGCTCCCTCTCTTACACTGGAAGTATCAGCCTTTTTTTTTTTTTTTTTTTGGTATTATAGAGTAAGTTTTCCAGACCTTATTTATTGCCCAGTGAAGGAAAGCCAGGTGCTTGAAAGAAGCAAGCTCTTGCTGCATATCACTATGATTTCAGGAAGAAGACTAAAAGAAACCTGCATGTGAAGTTACTAAACAAGTTAAATCCCGATGATTTGTTTTGTTTCTTTGTAAACACTCTTCTGGCACCAGCAAACTGAAATTTCCTCTTTGGAAAAAAGCACTCAGGTGCCAAAGAAATAGCTCGCATAATTACAGCTAATTAATGTTTTATAACAGCTATCAGGTCTGACTTCCGTGCTGGTTTTTTTTTTTTTTTATTTAAATCGGGCAGTTAGCAGATGATTGGACTGTAAGGTGTTTAAATATTAGCTACCAGCCTGGTTAATGGCCTGCTAGCCGGGTGGTGGCCTCTGAAGGCCATTTCAGCTGCCGATTCTGTCCTTTTCAGTCACAGGAGAGCGTGCCAGCCACTGTGATTTGTAGTCACTATAAATGACCAGGGCAGGAGGGGTCTGAGGAGGATACGCATGCTTGATCATGCCAGAGGGTTCAGCTCTACCAGAGTCCCCTCTCCACCCTCAAGCCACCAGCTGGTCACCCACTTGTGGAGAAAAAGAAGCCAGTAGGCAGCAGCCACGGCAGCACCATCCTTTGCAAAGCAGGAGAAGAGGTGCCCAAAGTGAGTCGGGCAACCTCATGGCCGTGGCGACTGCAGATAATCGTGCCAAAAGCAGTCTTCACACATGCATGCTTGTAAAGGAGTTCCCTTGCATAAATCCAAGCCACCTCACCTGTGCTTCACCAGTAAGAGACAGAAACCATCACGAGAGAAGACCTGGTTTCACAAGGCAAAGAGGAGGCCTTCCGTGGTGGAACTGCCCAGATGCTCTGCTAAAAATGAGTGGTTATGGAATGAGCTTTGGGAGAAGAAGGAGGAAATATTGATATTCCATATTTCTGTCTTTTGGGCTCAGTATTCAAAGAGGTTTTGGTTCCTGGAAAAAAACACAGAATTACTTTAAGGTTCAGATATTTTACTGAATATTTCAGCTAGTCAGGTGAGAAAAATAATAAATGCTTCTATTAAAGCTGTACTGTAAGTGTCCAGTTACTGAGGGTTAGTTATATCTAGACTAAATAAACAAGCCTTGCTGCTGTGCGTGGAGATACAAGTTTAAATACATACACATTTAGAATAGGTGCTACTTACAGAAACATGGTCTAAATTTCAACACAGGTACCTTTTTCATTTGAAGTGGGACTTAAAGTACACTGAAACAAGATGTGTTGGAGCAGGCATTTTAATAATGATTGACTGTGTAATGATAACTAGTAAATGGCAAATTTCTCCCATGAAGACAAAATTCCATCAAAGTCCAGCTCAGCCCAAAGCTAGGATGAGGATTTGGTTTAAAATGGGGTATGGGGATAGTGATGCTTTCATCACCCATTTCCAACTGGGTGGGTTTGACATCCGCAATAGTGAGGTGTAGCCTTAGGGTTAGAGTTTGGGAAGCAGGGATCCTCAGGGTTGGAGAAATATCGAAATCCTGCTCTATCCAGACAGCCAGATGAAGGTTAGCTGGGGATGGTGTGGTAGGTCATCATATATTTTGAACTGGGGAGGTTTAACACCTACTTAGCAGAAGGACAGGGTTAGGGTTTGGTTTAGGGCTAGGGAAAAGCCAGCAACACCTTGCTCAGCCCAGAGACCTGGGATGGCAGCTGGGATGTCAGGGCAGAGCTGCAGATCAGTGCATGTCTGGAATTAGGAGCTGGTCTTATCTCCTGCAAGGACAGCTGACTTGTAAAGGTGGGGGCTAGGTTAGGTAGCTGAGTGCCACTGTGTGATCCTTGGAGCAATATGTAATTGACAAAAGTAAACTGTTCTTTACAATTTAGGCTACCTGTATTCTGGTATACATTTTAGCTGTGAAAATAGAAATGTATTCTTTTATTTAAACTATAGTGAAACACCATTATTGTCTTTGGACACGACAGAATGACTCAGGCAAGAGAAAATGAAAAAAAAAAAAAAAAGTGTAGCAATCTAGAAAGAACAAAACACTGTGGACAGTATTCTCTGCTAATCTGTACCAGATGCTACACTATAGGTGTGAAAGTAAACATAAGTATGCCTCTTAACAGCAAATAATATCACTGATCATTTATAAATAACTAACTCTTACCTGTAGGTATTAACAAACAAAAAAAACAGTGACAATTGCAGAAAACCTTTTCTATGAATGATGCCCCTTTTCCTTATTGGTTCTGTGCCTACAACAATCTATTTTTAAGATTTCTGTGAGATACCAGCTGCTGAAGAAGCAGGAGAATGCCCAGCTGTTGAAAAGCATCTTCATCGTCCAGAGGACTGCATAATGAAAAAAAATTAAGGTTGCCATGGTAAAATATTATTTGTGTACAAATAAATGCCCTGTGGTCAGTTTCTCTCTCAGATGACAGCACTTTTGCAGAACTCGGAAGAAAACAGAGGACAAAGCCAAATATGAGGAGATGTGCAGAGATGGAAAATGAAGAAAAAAAAAAAGGAAGTGAGAAAGAAGAAAAGGAAGATTTGTTCAGTTCTGTTTAAAACCATTATACCCTATTTTTTAGGACTGTGGGAAGATATGGAACTGCATGTTCCATATCTTGCTGTAAAGTACTTTTCCAGGGGCTTTTTCATAAGACTGGCACTAGGGTAATGAATCTCTCCAGTAGGGGCAAAACAACTGCCCAAAACAGCACGGAAATTCTGCAGAGGAGGGTTGCACTGTTTCAGAGAGGCCTGCAGGACTAGTTGAGTTGTGTCTGGAGCTTTTCTGTCTCCTGAGTCAGCAAAGAGTGGGCGGTTATCGTGTCAGTGTCGTATCCTTGGGCTTTTGGAGTCCTACAGCTGGAAGTCACCGCGCTCACCTGGCTGCTGGGCTAGGATTTTGTGTGGCTTGGAGTCACGTAGTGAGCCGTCTCATCTGGCTTTCTTTTTGCCAGCGCTGGCACCATCTCTTCTTTTCAAACATGGTGAATGGAACAAGGGCATATACATCTAAAAAGGAAATACGTGTTCACAGCAACAGCGGTTCCAGTTGCAACAGCCAATAGTAAGCATATGAGACAAAAAAAAAAACAACCCACCAAACTACTACCATAAAACCAAGAGAGCTGGCATACGTATGGCCCTTTTCCCCAAAGGGGCTATGGCCGAGTTTTTACAAATTTGCATCAAAGTGAAGAATACTCTATCTGACTGCAACTGCAAAGGGAATCGGCATTCTCGCTCACGCTGGAGATTGCTGATTACCAGAAAAAGTTCAGCTTCACTTTTACAAGCCTCCAAATGAGGCAGCCCCAGCTGCTCCTCATTTTTCAGTTTGACACATACCATAAATATACAGACCACAAGATAAATATATATGTAAAGCTGTACAGGCAGGTATTGCCACAGGGTTCCCCCCCCCCTCACCCTGTTCACGTTAAACGCCAGCGTTTCAACAGATTGCATACAACAAAGAAAGATCTCTCTAATGTATCGCCTGCTTTGATTACAGGTCACAACTTGTTACTTACCTGATGAAAAACCTGAATGGCAGCTCCACAGTGTTCCTGCATATCTAATTGATCCCGACATTCACCTTGTTGCAGGGAAAACTGGCCTTTTGTTTCCCTGTTACACCGTTTTGTTTTGATATGTGAATTTTGCAGCACTGAAAGAGTGTTGAAAATCCTTAAGGTGGTGGTTATTGCAGTGGTATGAAAAAGGAAATTGTTGGAAGAAGAAAGGAGAGCGATGAAAGAGGTGGTGGTTTATTGTTTAGGAGCATCCATTTCATTCCTCAGCAAGAAGAAAGCATGCTAATGAACACAGATGTTTATGTTTTCTGTTCTGTTTACACATTTAAGGCTCAATTGGGGTGTCATATCCTGATTTTATATTTCAGTCCACTTCTTCCTGATTTACCCTGCAGTTGGTGTGAGGAGAGTGAGGCTTCTCAACCTGAACGGTGATGTAGCCCAAGTTAAGGGAATATAGAATCCTAATATTGTCTTAAACCTTGGAGGTACAGAAAAGTCCCTGCATGTTCTCGTCTTTAAAAGTGAAGTTTCATGAAAGACACCACTTTGTCATTCCCGACTCACTTTCCAATCAAAAATCCTTGCCAATTTGAAAATTTGCAACTGCAAAAAAATGTATTCCTCAGGTTAAGGTATTTGTTCCCCAGGAATTATTAGGGGCAACTATTGGACATTATGAATTTTTCCTGCTTGGCAGAAGGAATGACTGAGTCACACTGATCATCTCTAGACAAAAAAAAGATAGTAAAAAAAAAAAACCAACACAATCTGGAAACTTTAGAGTCTCTTCTTCCTGTTTTTAAAGCTAGCGAACAGATGAGACTATTTCTTCTAAAGTTTTTCACTGAGACAGAAAAAGAAAAGCCAAAATTACATGTCTTCTTGTGGCTGTGGTTTGCACTGTCAGCTGGTTTGGTGGATGTCTGCAAAAAATCTGTGTATGCACACTGGGCATCTCACACCAGGCCAAAATGATCAGAAGTACAAGCAGTGGTCTTTGCACCGAATGTTGCACTTTGTGGTAAACAAACCAATTTCAATTGCCAACAAAATGACAGATCCGTGCCTTCCTTGCAACCATGTGAAGAAAAAGAGTGAGTGAGCATTACAGTAGATGGCAAAGTCCAAGGGGGAAAATGAGTAATAATTAATGACACTGGGTATGAGTTTGCCACAACAATTTGCTGTCGTGGACTGAGTCCTATGACTGGCTTACAAAATATGGGTATTTCTCTTTCAGTTGTGTTCTCATCTGGTTAGGAGTATTCCATTTTTAGTTCTAGCATCATGACAAGATGGGTTCAAGCTGCCAGGTCCCTATTTACTTCAGTTTGTAGGCATCAGTTGTTACTTGATCTTCTGAGACATGTGCTGAGTCTCACTAAACTTCGTGCCTCTTCTGGCAGGCATGGTAGTACCTTAACAGCCTCTTCCTGTTGTTTGCCCAGTATCACCCCCAAGGCCAAAGCTCACAGACAGATTTATGGTTATGATGTGCCAATTTCTGTAGCCAGCTAGGGAAGAAACCAAAGTAAGTGATGAGGTACTCAGTTACGGGTGGGTCAACAAGAGTTGGTCTTCTGCAGAGATCCAGAGCAGGGTTCCCACCCAGATTCGGCAGCTGTCACCATGACATAGCAACAATTGCATCAGCTTCTCCAGGCTGACTCTGAACCATCTACTGCTCATCAGTGCTCCATCTTTTCCAAGCATGGGGGCACTAACTTCTTAATCCAGATCTAGTGATATGAAAAGGGAGAGCTGGGCTCTGTCAGCACACCAGCCTTCATCTCCTAATTAGCTTTTTATTCATCTCCTTTATACTGATGTGAACTTGACTGAGCATCTGGAAATCGTCACCCCAGCTGACAAGTAACTGTTGTTAATAGTAATATGAATGGGTGGTGCCCATAAGTCCAAGTTAGATGACAGCTTACTGTGTCACTCAAATACCCTCTGCAGAGCAGCAAAGCCATGGGTTGAAAGGGCCATAGAAATGTTCCCCAAGGGTTAGATTTGACACACTGCAGTAAATAGGAGCACGCACTACTGCTATTTACCCCTCAAATACAGGACCTTCTCTCACTGCATAAAATCCTTTCTCTTTTCTTCTTCATGTCTTATCTCTGTCTTTTTTTGCTGATCAACCACAGGCAGAAGTCATGCATCCCGGAGCACTTCAGGGTCAGGTTTCTTGAATTGTCCAAGCAGAGGTTAAGAGGCTTTACCAAGCTGAATGGGAGGAGCACATGCTGGGAAAACCCACCAGAGAAAATCAACGTAGCCTGGTATTTTAGTCATTTACACAGAAAATAGTTATGAGGACAACGTGAATCTTTTTTCTGGTGAAATCATTCTTTCAATAAATATGAATTTGCAGGGTAAGCACTCGGTGTCATTGCAAAACCAACTACGCAATGTGAACACCACTATTCTTTCTAGTTGTGTGATTGTCAAGCTAGGTTTACAGTGCTGTCCTGGTAAATGCAGTATCTCAGCTCAGCACTCTTTCTGTCTGATTTGAACTGGGATTTTCCACCTCCTGGAAGAGTGTCTTTGCCACTGGGACATAGGGTATCTTGGGTCTTAGCATCTTTCAGTCTATCCTGGAGGGTTTTCACTTTACGTAGAGAAAACTTGATGTTTTGAACGGAGAAGATAAATACATATCTCAGGATCACAGACTCACTCAGGCTGGCAGGGACCACAGGAGGTCTCTGGTCCAAAACCCTGACAAAGCAAGGACAGCTCTGAGCTCAGACTGGGTTGCTCAGAGCTTCATATAGTCAGGGCATAAAAACTGCCAAGGATGGAGATGATGCAGCCTCTCTGCACCCCAGCTGCATTGCTTGGAACTTACCCCATCTGTACCCTTGGATGATCTTTTTTTTTGTTATGTCTGGTTGAATGTTACCTGTTTCAATTAATGACCATGTTATCTCACTTGGTAACATCCTTGTGGGTGCAAGGGCTGCTGTTGAGTGCCCCCAGAGCCATCCCTTCCTGTGGCTAAACCAGCTCCAGTCCCATAGTTTCTTCTCACCAGGCAAAAGGTCCAGTCCCTAGCCTTCTTCATCCACCTCTGCTGAAATTGCTCAAGTTTATTGATATCTGTCCAGTACTGAGAGGGGGGACCACAATGAGACACAGTTCTCTGGACAGAGTTGAACAAGGACTAAGTAAAGGGGCACTAAGCCCTGGGAGATAGGGTCTCTCATCACTTCTGGTGACCCCTAAGAGTGATCCGAGGGAAGGTCTCTGCTCAAGACCGTGGGTTGGGTTCAAAAAGTGAACTTCAGCCTGTCACCACTGGGTTACTGCACACAGAAAGGGTGTGTACACTTCCTCCTCCTCTGTTCTCCTAATCCAGCCTTCTGCTTTTCCTATGCTTGTATAAAAACACCCCAAAACAAAGATAGTAAATTTTGATCAAATCTGCAATCTCATTCAATTTTCTCTCAAAAAAAAAAAGGTTCTATATCAAACAGCTAACAAGTTTTCCCGTGATTTTTGGGGAGATGAAATCATTAAAAAAAACATCCTATGGGAATCTGTGTTTGCCAGCTCTGTGGAAAGAGGTTTGGTGATTGGAGACCTTGCTAAGTAGGAGCCAACCACTGTGAGACTTCAGAAGAATCCTAAAATTCATTCCAGATGCCCAGGAAACAGTAGTGGAACTAAACTTCGTCACCCTTCAAGCTCTGTTACTCCTCCCATCCTCTCCATCTTTGGTAGAAATCTATGAGAGAGCCTGGACTACACCTAGCTGTATGCTTAGAAAGGAACTTCTATTCTTCTCCTACACCCTGCTGCTGTGCACCTGCTTATTGCTCAGGATGAATACTTAGACTGTATAACTTAATGCCTGTCATTAAACAGTGGACTAATTGGATCATGCCATGCTAAAGTTCCTGCCCAATTAGTCAGGAAGTATCATGTAGTACAGCATGAATTTCCTGGAATTTCTTTTAATCAAATTATTACAAAGGCCCATTCTTCAAACAACTATGTTAGACAAGGGTGTCTTGCAGCTGATGCTGCTATAATTACTATAATCTTAAATAAAGCACCTTTTAGAATTGGTTCATCATCTGGGATACCTCCTTGCAATTTCCCTATGAGAAAACTTTTCTAATGTTTACCATGAAGTCTCTTTTGGAATGTATTTTGATCACAGATTCACATCACAGAATCACAGAGGTTGGCAGGCACCTCTGAGGATCATCAAACTCCTGCCCAAGCAGGGTCAGCTACAGCAAGTTTACCAGGACTGCTGTCCAGCTGGGTTTTGAATATATCTAAGAATGGAGAGTCCATCAGCTGCCTAAGAAATTTGCTCAGGTTTTCAACCACCCAGAAATAGAAAGTTCTCTTTTTCCTGTTTAAGTGGATTTTCCCATGTTTCAGTTTGTGCCTGCTACCTCTTGTCCCACTACTGGGCACCACTAGAAGTGTCTGGCTCCATCTTCTTTATTCCCTCCATTAGGTATTTGCGCACATTGAACTCCATCTCATGGTCACTGGATCCAGGGTTGCTTGCAACATTCACATTCCCAACCAGTTTTTCTGTGGAAGTATCAGGAGCAATAGAGCTTCTCCCCTCTTTGTCTGTGTCAGGAAATTGTCATCAGTGAATCCAGAAAATTCCTGAATTGCTTGTGCTCTGCTGCATTAACACTCCAGCAGATAGTGGCTGGAGTCCCTCGGGAGGGCCAGGGCATGTGAAAGTGTGGGTTCTTCCAGCTGTCTGAAGGAGACCTTATCTACTTGTTCTTCCTAAGCATGTGCTCTGTAGCAGACACCTGCCATAACATCACCCTTGTCCATCTGCCATCCCAAGGTAGAGCTCCATGCGCTCCTGCTGCTCTCTTGTCAAAAAAGCAACTCCCTCTCCTCACTTTCCCAGGCTGTCCTTCCTGATGAGTCTGTATCCCTCCACCCCAGCACTCCAGTCATGTGAGCTATCCCAGTACATCACTGTGATTGCAGTGAGACTATACCCCTCCCCGTGCTGCAGTGGATAATTAAATGGTAAAGGGTGCTTGCAGCTTAAATGACAAATTCCAAAAGAGAGAGTGAAAAAAAATCTCCTTTTAATGTCCATTTCATCCTTCTTATTTACAGTCCCTTAGGAATAAAAATGTCATGACCAATAAACAAACAGCTGTGATTTTGTCCAATAACCCCTTTTTGGGAAATCACTACATTTCAGTTTTAAGTTACCTTAAAAGAATACACCACGCCTGACTTTTCTTTTGATGACCGTTGGAAAAAGGTAGGAAGAAAGGAAACTCCATCCTTGTTATGAGACGGCCATAAGCCCAGGCGGAATTGCAGCACCTCGAGAGCCTACCCCAGTACTGCGAGCTGAGGTGGCCCAGCAGGGTGGTGACACAGAGACACGACACAGGGTCATATCACAGAGAGAGAGACAGCAGGTATGGGCCTTCCCAAACCCTCTCCCGTGGGGAGCAGAGAGCTAATCACTTTGGGTAAAGGAATGTGCTGTGTTGCTCTTGGGAACAGCACACATCTGTGTTCACCAGGCATACATTTGAAGCATTTCGGACACCTGTGTGGTTCTAACATATATGGGTCAATAATGTCATAAGATTGCAAGGAACAGCCAGACTGAAGGAAAACTGTTAGAAAAACAAAGGGATATGAAGCAGTAGGATGGGCAGGGAGGTCTAACCTGTACAGGACAGAATGAGGGACAGCAGAGGAAGACGAGACTGGCTGCAGGACCTAAGAAATGCAAGCGTGTACTTCAGATATTTTTCGTGAGGCAAAATCCCATGTAGCAGCCTCCTTTTAACTTGTTATGTTGATTGGCACATTGTGATGTTTGCAAAGAAGCAGACTGGCTTTTGAACAAATATGAAAATTAAGATATTTCTGCACTGATGGAAAAGATGCAGCTTGCAAGAGACTCTTGCGCCACAACAGTAGCAACTGTGAACAAAAGCAGATGGAGAATAATCCTGATCAGCATGTTTCCTACATACAACCAGCAGAAGTTAAACTATCTTAGACAACCACAGGGGCCATTTAACAATGCCAAGTTTTAAAAATCAACAGACCTTGTAATTCAATAACTTCATGTTTACAGCCATTTAATCCATACAAGCTTTTGAAATCAGCCTCACCTGCCAATTCAGTGTATTTGCTATTGTGCTGCATTATTCCCATTTCTGCTACTCGTAATTTTAAATTTCATATCTCTGTGCTTTTCATTTGAAAACTTCTATATTTCATAATATATTATGATACCATGTAAGATTTCTAAATGGCATTTGCAGACATCTCTGTAATGTAAAAATCAGTCTATGAAACAAAATGTGAGTGATTGGAGCTCTGTTTCACTGAAGACCCTAGAAAGGAGGTATTCACAGAATCATGGACTGGTTGAGGTCCACTGGACATCATCTGGTCCAATCCCCTGCTCAGCCAGGGACACCTACAGCCAGTTATCGAGGACCATGTCCAGATGGCTTTTAAATACTTCCAGGGATGGAGACTCCACAACCTCCCTGGGCAACGTGTGCCAGTGCTAAACCATCCTCACAGTGAAAAAGTGTTCCTGATGTTCAGAGGGAACCTCCAGTGCTTCAGTTTGTGCCCTCTGCCTCTTGTCCTGTCACTGTGCACCACTGCAAGGGGTCTGGCTCTGTCCTCTTTGCACCCTCCCTTCAGGTATTTGTACATGCTGACAAGATCCTCCCGAGCCTTCTCCCCTCCAGGCAGAACAGTCCCAGCTCTCACAGCCTCTCCTCATAGGAGAGGTGCCCCAGTCCCTCCGTCACCTCTGTGACCCTCTGATGGACTCTCTCCACTGTGTCCACATCTCTCTCGTACTGGGGAGCCCAGAGCTGGATCCAGGTGTGACCTCAGCAGCGCTGAGTAGAGGGGAAGGTTCACCACCCTTGGCCTGCTGGTAACACTTCTCCTAATGTAGCCCAGGATGCTGTTGGCTATTTTTTGCCAAGAGGGCACCAGATGATCCTTGTGGTCCCTTCTAACCTGTTATACTATGATTCTTTGATACATTGCTGGCTCATGGTTGACTCAGCATCCACCAGTACCCCCAGTTCCTTTTCTGCCAAGCTGCTTTCTAGCTGGGTGACCCCCAGCATATACTGGAGCATGGGGCTCCTCCTCTAGTGCAGGGCTTTGTAATTCTCCTTTTTGAACTTCATGAAGTTAAACACCACCAAAAAAAAAAAAAAAAGTGAAACAAAATATATTTTGTTAATTCCATTCCTGCTCAGTAAAGTTCCCAGTACAAAAGCTAGGAAGGAAGCTAGTGTCTAAAGGATTTGTCTGCTTTATTTTTTACATGTAGAACTGAGGGAAAATCCCACGCTTAGGTAAGTGTGTTTATCATCTGCAACAAATGTATTTTAATTTGCAGTTTTCTATATATTTTATGAAAATAACTAGCATATACATATCTCATATGTTTTAAAGACTGTATAGCATGCAGTTCTGTGGGGACAAGATGTACAAGTAGAGAGTTTTCCTTCTCACTAAGCCAGCTGGTACAGTTGAAAAAATTAAATTTCAATTGTCCTGCCTGTGTCCATATATGACCACAGCTACAGCACCATTTCTTTTTCTCTAGATCATCTTTTGGCCGCAGCATTAGAATGACCCTTAGTCCAAAGGCTAAACTTGGCACTTTCACATTTCAGGGATTCCTACTGATATTGTCTTTGGCTTTGACTATCCTGGATTCGACAAATTTCATCTGGAATTTAAGACTTGAACTGCCTCCAGATGAGAAGCGGGATGGTTAAAAGAGAAAATTGCTTGAACCTTGTTAACACTACAAAGTTTTAATAAAAACACAGAGCGAACGATATTTGCATCTATTCAGTAGTGAACTGAACTCACTATGAGAGGAACAGACAGTGGCTATTTTTTATAGGAGGTTCCTTAGACATAAAGGACCTTTAATACAGTTACTAAATTCTTGTGATCTGGAAAAGATATCATTTATCTCAAAGTAGTTTAGAGGCAGGCATAGCATTCTTATTATTATTGCAGGCATATCTGTGAAACTGAAAACACTTAACACTCTGTTCCTTTGGTATGCACCCAAGTGTAATTTATTTTCAAACTGTTTAGGGTGTTTGGTGCCGCTATATCCAGTTATCCCTGCACTATCATCTCTAGGACAGTAAAGTTAACCATCGCTAGACAAAGCGATGTGCCACTTGTGATATTCTTCTTTCCCCTTTATATTAGGTGTATACATTTAAAAGATTATATCAATAATAACCTCTTTGTATTTCACAGTTACTTTTCCAAAAATGAAATTAATTCTTTACTAGGTTCAAATAAATACTTTTAAATTTGAGTTTGCCTTTATGGGCAACTCTTTTCATTCACACTGATGAAAACAAAGGTCGTTACAAATTTAGGAGGGCCTAATTCTTTATGGATACTAACTTACATGCAAAAAACACTATGGATTTGAGGCAAACCACAAGCTATTTTGCTTTAATAGACACACCAGAACTTCTTTTATTCTTGATTACACCAGCCAGCCAAACAGACACCCAAGTGAAATAAAAAGACAAGAATCAGGACTGGAGCAAGGACTGTAGAAGCTGACTCATAGGAAATTAGCAATCATTGTATTTTTTTACACCAGTTGTGGGGCCGTGATGGCACAGGGTTGGCAGGGGGCTCGGAGGGGTGAGATGATGGTGTTGAAGAACAGTCCTCACAGGTTCTTGTTCCATACGAAGTCTCCAGAAAGCACAAGGCAGAAGTGTAAGTAAGAACACAAAAAACCCCCTAGAGAATGGTTTCAGGGTAACCCAAAACCTAAAGGAACAAATTTCCTTTAAAAATAAAATGCTAAGATTAACTCCTTATGCTCCTATATGTCACAGTACTCCCACATACCGTTATCTCCCTGCTAAAAGTTATCTGCTCAACTCAACATGAATCTTACAGCACGCTCCTGCTGTGAATATAGGGATAGAAAACATGTCCTTGTATCTAGCTCTAAAGACACTGCTTTTTCCTTCTATAAAATGACATTTTTTTCTAGTCATGAACTGACTACGCACTGTAATTTCTTATTTGGTTATGTGTCAGTGTATTAAAGGAGCCACCTTGGTAGTTATTCACCGTAGTAGTAGGCACTGTGAACACTTGCAGGCTGTGGTCATAATAAATGCAGAATCTGTAGAATCAGAGATAAAATGTCCAGTATCACAAAGTAAGGAGTGAGTTAAGATAANAGAATGGTTTCAGGGTAACCCAAAACCTAAAGGAACAAATTTCCTTTAAAAATAAAATGCTAAGATTAACTCCTTATGCTCCTATATGTCACAGTACTCCCACATACCGTTATCTCCCTGCTAAAAGTTATCTGCTCAACTCAACATGAATCTTACAGCACGCTCCTGCTGTGAATATAGGGATAGAAAACATGTCCTTGTATCTAGCTCTAAAGACACTGCTTTTTCCTTCTATAAAATGACATTTTTTTCTAGTCATGAACTGACTACGCACTGTAATTTCTTATTTGGTTATGTGTCAGTGTATTAAAGGAGCCACCTTGGTAGTTATTCACCGTAGTAGTAGGCACTGTGAACACTTGCAGGCTGTGGTCATAATAAATGCAGAATCTGTAGAATCAGAGATAAAATGTCCAGTATCACAAAGTAAGGAGTGAGTTAAGATAACAGTCAACCATGTTTAAAGCTATAATGCCATGTAAAGATGCTGACAAGTCTGAGCTGAGCTGAAAAGATCAGGGCTAGTTTAGTACTTGGAATGGATGTGGCAGCAATAAAGAAAAATGTTTATTAAAAGCTACAGTGCATATGCAAAGTGAGTGCATTTCTACTGAGACAAGCTGTCTCATTTTGAAGAAGCCAGAAATTTGATGGAAAAGACAAGTCAAAATCTATGCCAAAAAAGGTATGCCACAATCAACAAAGTCTTCCTGCTTGGCATCCTCAGATTCAGTCCTGCCAGGAGCCTTTCTTTATTGCTGCAGACAGCTTCACACAAAACATGAGTGTGAAAGCAGCAGCTGTTCCTTTCTGCAGATATATGGGGAAACATGGTACCCATCAGAAATACCATTTTTGTAGGAGAGACATTACACAGAAAATACAAAAAAAAAAATCTTCATTGACATAATCTGTGCTCAGGAACTACCTGTGCTAGTTTTCTTCAAATAGAGGAATTCCCAAATGACCACTAGCAGTGGAGACTTCTGTGGGCAGAAGAAGTGAAAGCATCTGGTTTTTAAGACAGCCATATAGTAAATAAGTCTTCACAAATTTATGTAAATATAAATCACATACAGATCTAGCCAATGGAACTACATTTCACAAGGAAGTTCAGTTTAAGAAGAAAATACAAGTACAATGCTGTAAAACAGCTGGTGACCATCACGCCTGTAGAAATCAGACCACAAACTCATTAAGGCAGGAACTGGTTCTTTGTTTGTGGCTGGTGTCTTATTCCTTAATTGCCAGTGTTATTACCAAATGAGAGTAGAATGGAAAGTTCCGTTTTTTGCTAATTCAAAGCAGAACTAAAATGACATGAGTTTGTTAGAGTCGGAAACTAAAGTTTGACATGCATAAATAACAGAAACGCTACTACACCACGTCAAGCACTAGAGAGTCAGTCACGTTTGACTTTGCTATGGTCACACATCATGTCCAATACTAACATTTTACAGAATCTCCTGCTTTTAAAAAAAGAATTATCCATTCATGCTTCTCTACATAAAGTTAAATAAAGATTCAAAAGCCCTTGATGAAAGTAGATGAGAAAAACACCGGTGTTGCAATAAACATACTTCTGAAAATGCTGGCACAGGCAGAATTAAGTACTCAGCCTACTTCAGTCTGTCTCATAGTGAAGTATTTCCCTGGTTTTGTTTGTAATATTCTCTGAATATTATTAACTAAGTCTTTCCACTGATGGTTCCAGTGTGCCAAAACCACACATTGAATTTTGTAAATAGAAAATGAATGTAGCAAAAGACCAGAGAATAATGCAATATTAACACCTAATTAATTTCTGTAACAGACAGAAGGAGGAAAAGGTAAAAAGACAAAACAGCATTAGACACTGGTTTCAAAAAACTGCATTTAATGACTGAGATTTGCTCCCACTGAAGGAAGAAACAGACTTTCTCTTGATATTAATAGAAACAGGTGAAGTACTCCAGTCACCTAGAGATGCTGCAAAATGAAAATATGTGTACCGTTGAAGACTATCTGAGAAACAAAGAGACCATTACCTTTTATTCTACTTTTGTCATTGGTATTTGACACTAAAGAGAGAAAGGTAGTCTTAGTAGCACCAAAAAGCTTCAGCCATCCACTAGAACATCGAGGCACACTAATAAGATGCTTATTAATTTTTTTCCTCTGGCATACGGGTACTGAAAAGGCAGCAAAATACAACAGAGGTCCTAACATAGACAACTTGTGCTTAAAAATCATACTCTGAGCAGCATGGTTGGGAATTGTGTCCAAGATAGATCCAAAGGACAAATAGGTAACAAATCCATAATGGTTATGAAAGGCATCTTACCTCAGCTTGTCCTCAACATCACAGCTGAGGATAAAGATTTCTAGTTTCAGAACAGAAAAAAACAACAGTATTTCTAAATGAATTAATGTGTGACTAGGTTATTTTCTTTACCGCAGTGTGCATTTTTTCCTTAATAGGTTTGAGTTTCAAATTTTCTAATAGGCCTTAAAAAACCCTGTAGCACTAGACTAAAAAGTCTCCTCCTTTTAACAGTGTATAGATTCACATTCAGAGTACCACTTCAGCTGTAGGCAAGACAGCTGTTGGTTCACTAGGATGCAAATTTAAACCCAGTTCTTGTTCCTATACACACTGTTTAGGTTTTCTGACTAAAAAGTGCATGCAAGAGGTGATGGGTCAAATTCTAGTCTCTTCTCAGCAAACCCCCATGAAAACAAGGTAAGCAGAGTAACATGCAAAAGAAGCCAGGTCTTTTAGGCAGGGACGCTAACCAACCCACCGAACAGCATTATGCATTTTTGCTTTGCCTTCCAGTCAGTTCATGTACAGCTGTGACAACCATTTGCTGTATCTGCCACTGCTTATCTTCAGGGCAACCGTTCACTGGTAGAAAGAACCTCTGCCCTCCTCCACCTTCACCAGTTGTGACTGTGGATCTCCAACCACCCCACGGTATTCAACTGGGTCCTCAGCAAACTCCCCTCCCTCCTAGGAGTGGTGTCCCAAGGACCGAGCTTTTTGATTTGCATTTGACAATCATTCCTGTGTTAAAAGAATTTACAGGGTATTCACAATGGAGGGCAACTTGCACACATTTGGAGCCAGTGACTGTGCTAGCTTCAGACTTAGATTTAACATGGTGGGTTTTACAAGCCTTTGAAGCTAACCCCAGAACAATTGTCAGCATTTATAGTGGTGATTTCTAACATGCCACTGGGAATTGCTTCATAATCAGAAAGAAAAGAAAAAGAACCACAAAAGTAAAAGTGCTGCCAGAAAAGAAGTAGACCAAATCAGACAGATGGTTAATATTAACTGAAAGGGCATCCAGATTCGTGATTTTCTTTTTCCTTAACAGCACTATCAACAAACAATTTTTAAAAGCTCATAATATTTCTTCAATTAACTGTTCAAACATTTAGCCTCCTTGTATTCCATAGGTGACCTGTCAGCACCATCAGCTTCATCCCCCACACCACAGGGCAAACGGAAATAGATGGAGATCTCACACTGTTCCAGAGACTTCTCCTTTTTAAAAAAGTAACCTTTTTTTTTTTTTGTCCACTAAAAACGCAGGTGAACCATGTCCTTTCATCATTTTTTTGGACGCAGAGTGTTTTTTTGGCACTAACCTTATATGAGAGGATATGAAGTATCTGTTCCTCTGTAACTTAAATACAGCTGCACAAGGAAAGGAGCAAAGGGGTCCAGGCAGTAACTAAAACAGCTGTTGCAGTATTAAGACACACCAGTGAACTCTTTTGTCACAGAGTGTATCTTGGGACATAATTTGTGGCCAGTAGGCTTTTATCTCCAGAGATGGGAGCCATGTATCTTTCTTCTTGGGTGGCTTCCACAGTTGGACACTATAATCAGGATCAATTATGGATTTATTTCCTCCAAAGAACAGCCACTTCTCATGGTTTAGTCTGCCGCTTGGGCCGATGCATGAGATAATTCAGATTCCTTTGTCCCAGACAGAAAAGAAATTCTTGCAAAAGAAACAGGAGAAGGTTTAGCAGACAGGATTTCTTGGAAATAATTCTTCCTACATATAGTAGGCCACAATGTGGGCAAATGTGTCATTAGAAAGTTATTACTTAGTTATGCAAAACCCTCTGAAAATCTTAGGGCAATCTATGTGAAAATCTTTTGAAACATCTGAAGATAACATTTGAACATTAGTCAAAAGAAGTACATAGATGAACCAAAGAAGAAAGAGGGAGAAAACCCTGGCATTTTCATACATGAAGCTTTGTCTATGGAGCAAATGGAGATTCACGCTCCTACTGTCCAAACCACTGAAGCATCCCAGAAGATGCAGCTTCATAAAATACCGCTTTGCTGGAGTCACACAGTCTTCTCTATGAAACAGCCCCATGTGATGATCGAGTGCCTGGGCGTGTGGAGCTGCCAGTGCTCCAGCCTCAGCTGGGCAAGGGAACCTGATGCAGGCCCAAGGCCCACCAAACAGAGCCGTTCCTCCTGTTGAGTTTCCTCAACAAAACCCAAATAATCAACATGTACCAACAAAACAGGTCCATGCTGAACAGTCCTTGGCTGTAACAACACCTCACCCACATAAACAATTGCTCCAGCAAAAAAAAGGTCACCAGGCTACACCACTTCTTTTTTCCTACTCAGAGGCAGATCTCAATGGTTCTGCTCCATTTTACATGCTGTGCCATGAAGGGTATGGTCCCCCTGTGACCGCAGCATGCCTGCCTGCTGCTTATGCTGTGGGGCTGCAGTCAAAGCCTGCTCGCATGCAAGAGCCTGAGAAACAATTTGGGCATGGAGAAGCAGGAAAAGGTGCATCTCCCCAGCCAGCACCTCAGGAGGAACATCAGGACCCTGCTCAGTCAGCAGCCATCGTAATCACCAGGAGAGATATCCCAGCCCTATCATGCTAATTGATGCAGCTGTTAAGAATATCAGATATCAGTATTTTGAAAGCTTTATTTGTCACTATTGCGAGATGTCAAAGTATTTATTAACATAGTTGCTAGTGGTGTCTGAGATGCCAGCAGTGAGGTTATGGTGACCCATATAAAAAGTCTCAGTTCACATTCCTGTGGTCTGGGACTTCACATGAGTCCCATTAGCAGATAATTCGTACATTAAGTACTACATTTAGTAGTGTTTCTGATTGTACTTGCAGCTCCAGTTAACATATCTGCAAGACCTTGGAAAGGTCAAGTATGACCCAGTAAACCATCAGAACAATGAAGAGGCCTTTACAGACATACCACACTTAAAGCCGAAGAAACATTTTTAAGGCTTGCTCCTTTGTTACAGTTTTCCCAGTAAATTAAAAGCTATTCCTTGGTTGTTCTAAAAGTAGGATACTGAAGTAACAACCACTTTCCTTCAACTCCTCTTTAGTTAGGTGGAAAAGCAATGAGGAAATACAAAGAAGGGGGTAATTCTTTCACTATTGATTTGTTCTAGTCTGCACCTTTTGCACTGCATTATCCCAACAGCTGTAACTCCAGGAAGTGACTTCAGCTGTCAGTTGCCTTTCCATTTTAGAATCATACAATCATTTAGGTTGGAAAAGACCTTTAAGATCATTGTCATCATCATAATCTTGTGCCTTGTTGGTCATATTACAGAGAACAGGATGGGACAGTATATGACTAACCCCTAGAAAGATGTGCTCTGTGAGAAATGAAATAATTCACAAAACCATCAGATCCCAAGAGATATAGAGATAAAAATATGCAGCTACCTTTTAATGCCCTTTGTTGAGGCTCTGAGAAATAACTTCCTACTACAGCAAAAAAATAATCCTTGCCCTGAGAAAAAAAATCACTCTAAAATCTGCTGGATAAAAGAAGTTTATATAAAGATGTTTCTCTAATAGCTAATCTACAGAAGAAAAATATTTAAATGTGATGCCCCTTTTTAGGAGACAACTTCTCAAAGAAGGAAGACCTGGCCATTTTCTTGCAGATGAGAATATCCATCAGAACTTATCTTCAAGTAACCATGATGCAGGACTTGGGTGTCACTACCAAATAGTAGGTCATCCTGTGTCCCTCCCTTTCATTCCTAAATGGATTTCAAATGCAGAATCATGTTTCCAGTATGATTATGTGGTTGTAATACTTCAGTTTGGACAAAAGAGTCACGCTACTTGTTCTTTTTCAGTCTTTCACTTAGCATTCTCCTACCTTTAGTATAAATTAAAATGCCATATATTGCTGTCTGGGACTGGAACTGCAGCAAAACATTAACTGTAAAACCTGGTGGATATTGCAAAAAACATCAGACTTGGTAATTCTCAGAGACCAAGAGCAAAGACCACAAATTTTCCTAGGAAAAAGAGGAAAGGACAAAAGGGCCTCTGATTCTCTGTTCCTCAGCATCAGTCCACATTTACACTATTTCCTTCTACCCAGTTAGTGGGGGAACAGCTCACAGAAATCCTCAAACTCCCATTTTGGCTTCAGAAAAGTTAAAAGATCAAGTTGGGCCTTCATCCCCATTCCAGGACAGGAAGAAAAGGACACAATAGGCCCCAAAACAAACCGCTGTAGATCAGAAGATTCCTTTTCAGCCAGCCCTGAATTCACCGGACTGAGTAAACCTATTTGCCAGCTCTTTGTTTGTAGGAAAAAAGGAGGAGAAAGACTGGCTTAAGGCTTCCTGGCAATGTAGCCACAACTGCATCAACTACCCCAAAGTTTTAAGAGAAAATGTTGCAGATAAAATTCCCCTAATCACAACAAAATGGAAGAGAAGTGATGATAAGTCTAATAATTCTTTGGTCTTCTTTGCCACCGTCTTCTGTCCCTCTTCCCAATTAAGAAGTAAGATTTTCTCACCTAGGATTAGGGAAAAAGGAAGCTACAGGTTCAGACAGGGTCTGATGCAGACACTCCAAGATTTTAAATTTTGCTACTGAATGAAGCCTAAGGCATCTCAGGAAAGATGGGATTTCATAGCATTCACAAGGACAAAGGAAATTCAGTTTGGAAGGAGCCACAGAGGTCTCTAGTCCAACCTCCTGTCCACAGCAAGGCCACTTCTTAGCTTAGATCAGGTTGCTCAGGGCTTTATCTGGTTGGAGCTTGAAAGCCTTCAATGAGGGAGATGGCAGAACCTCTGTGTGTCCTGGCTCCACCTTCTGCACTGTCCTCACAAGGGAAAAGTTTCTTCTTACATCCAGTCTGAACCTTTTTTGTTCCAGTTTGTGCCCACTGTCTCTTATCCTCCCACCAAGCAGAGCCGTGAAGAGCCCAGCTCCATCTCTTTAACCACCTCCCTGGGGGTGTGGGGAGGATGCTCCTGTTAGGTTACTCACAAAAGGAAAAGTTGCAAAACCTAACTAGTAGAAGGCTAGATAACTGCTTTAATGTGGTTGTCAAATAGCAGTAGGATTAAGTTCAATTTAAATCTTAAATCAAGGAAATTAATTTTCTCCCAAGGCTATTTATTAGTAGAAATATATACCAAGATGTGGTTTTAGAGGCAGGTGGACTTAGAGTTACATACTCTTCTTAAAACGGTGTTAGTATTTGTTGTGGAAAGTTAGTAAACTACCAGTATGCGCTAACTCAATTCCACAGTTGGCCAATGAATACAGCCTAAGCACTGAAACTGCTATGCAAATAGGAGCCTTTCTCCAGCAAATACAAGATCAAGGCAACCTGAGTTCTGATTAGAACAGACAGTTTAGATTATTCTGGTATTATTTTCCTGCAGTCTTGGCGAAGGCCTATTCCTTAGAATTTGCCAGCACAAAATGTCATATTTCTTTTTTTTTCATCTTGGAATTGTCTTTAATTGCTGTGAGCTTAAGCAGAGCAGTTTCAAACATTTGTTGAAGTGTGAAGTGACTATCCCCATGAAAAATATCACACTTCTGTCCTCAAATATCAGATCTGAAACTGAGACACAGACAATTGTGTCCCCTTCTACTCAGAGTTAAGCAAGGGCAATGACAAAAGCCTGATGTCACAGGTGCAGGGTGGAAGGAAATGCAACATCTAAAGGGTGGAGTGAGAAAAGTGACAGGTCCTAGGCTGCAAGTTAGGATGTACAATGTCCTGAGTAGGTGAGATAGGAGCAAAATTTTCAGTTAGGAGGCAGGATCCAAGACACAACATAACCTGGTGGCTAAGTTTTTCTTTACCAGCAAAAGAAACCTTTCAAGATTACTGCATGTGGGTAGGGGAACGTTTTCTATCTGTCTGCTTAAGTTCATTAGACCCTGTCCTGGTTTGAGAACCATGACAGACCCTTAAATACTATAAACCTTATTCCAGGCAGTTGCAGGGCTAAAGAGCCTCTCACAGATTTCCTGGACAGACAGCAAGGTCCTGAAGTGCTCCAGGAAATACAGTGCGTTCACTAAATTACTCACCTTGATTACTTTATGAATTTTTATAACTTTGTGGCTATTAAACTAAGAGAGTGATAGCTGAATGCTGAATAGAATAGAATAGAATAGAATAGACTGATTCAGTTGGAAGGGACCTACAGCAATCACCTAGTTCTACTGCCTGAGCACTTCAGGACTGATCAAACATGATCAAGCATGTTATTTTCCTGGCCTGAGCGACACAGGACTAACTTTTCTTCTCATGCTGGGGGAAACTGCACTTTTAGAAGACCCTGGTGTCTGAATTCATGAAAATATTTACTTTATAGCCAGCTATGCCATGTGGGATCCAAGGTCTCGGTGTTTCTGAGCCTCGCCAGGTGCAGGGACAAGGAGGAGCAAGGCCTGGGCATTTGACCCAGGCTGTCCAACAGGATTACTTCATACCACGAACGTCACATTCAATTTAAATTGCAAACTTTTGCTGTGTAGCTCTCTCTCCCTTGATGGCGGCGGTCCAGAGAACTCCTTGCCCCGGTGCTGGACCCCTGAGGCCTTCCCTTCCTCCCGAAGCCGTAGTGCTTGCAGTGTCCGCCATTTGCTGTTCCCTGCTGGGAGTGCACAGCTTCCCCTGACAGAACTGGCTGAGTATAATTCTTGTATATCTTACATTAGTGTCGGGATCAATACTGATTCTTTGGTATTATTGTTAATTATTTAGTTTTACCCTATGAAATCTCTTTATATTTCAACCCTTGTGTTTCTTTGTGTTTCCTGACTCCCCTTTCCAGGTGGGGAGGGGTCATTGGGTGACAGAGTAATTATCTAAATGACAATAAATTGTTATGGGTTTTCTCACATTTATTAAGTTCTCACAGTTATTAAGCCCATTGTCCAAATGCCTCCTAAACACTGACAGGCTTGGGGCATTGACCACCTCTCTAGGGAGCCTGTTCCAGTGTTTGGCCACCCTCCTGGTAAAGAAATGACTCCTAATGTCCAGCCTAGATCTCCCGTGGCACAGCTTTGAATTATTCCCACTCATCCTATCACTGGATCCCAAAGAAAAGTGCTCAGCACCTCCCTCTCTGCTTCCTCTTCTCAGAAAGCTGTAGAGAGCAATGAGGTTGCCCCTTGGCCGCCTCCTCTCCAAACTAGACAAAGCCAGAGTCCTCAGCTGCTCCTCACAGGATGTTCCTTTCAGCCCTTTCACCAGCTTTGTTGCCCTCTTCTGGACACATTCAAGGACCTTCTTAAATTGCGGGTCCCAGAACTGTACTGAAGGTGAGGCCATACCAGTGCTGAATACAGCAGGGTAATCCCCTCTTTTGACCGGCTGGAGATACTCTGTTTGACACACCTCAGGATGTGGTTTGCCCTCTTGGCTGTCAGGGCACACTGCTGACCGTCATTAGGCTTAATGGCAACCAGCACTCCCAGATCCCTTTCTGCAGGGCTGCTCTTCAGCTACCCCTCTCCCGATTTATATTTGTGCCTGGTGTTATTCCACCCTATGCACAGAATCCAGCATTTGGACTCGTTACCTTTCATTCCATTAATCATATCCCAGTGCTCCAGCCTGGCTAGATCCCTCTGCAAGGCCTCTTTTCCCTCAAGAGAGCAAACAGCACCTGCCATTTTGGTATCATCAGCAAACTTGCTGAAGGTGCATTCAACTCCTGCATCCAGATCATTGATAAATATCTGGCCCTAGAACTGAACCCTGAGGAACACCGCTGGTGACTGGTCACCAGCCAGATGTAGCCCCATTCACTACAACCCCTTGAGCCCTGCTCCTCAGTCTCCCTGCAGTTCTGCCCCTTTTAAGCTAGACTGCTGCATGTACTCACCAAATACTAAAGAAATTGAGGCATAGGTTATCTAGTGTACTTCTTTGGTATAATGAAAACACCCTATTCACTTGAATCTGGAATTCTAGTAACACATAGCGTTTGTGACTATGATCAATAAATTTATTCTCATGACAATAGTAAATGACCCTTATAGCAGCATAGTTGACCAGAACAGAATTAAGAAATTAAATAATTTACTGTGTTCACTAGATAAAATATGAAATAATTCAGGAAATAGTGAATATTGAAATATTATGAAACTATGAAATATTTCAGGAAATTTAATGATGATGAATCTCTTTAAATCATAGTTACTACAATTCATCAGCCTTAACATTGCTTAATTTTTATGCCTATTACATGCTCATTTATCACACCAGCTTGTAACATAATTTCATTTTCTGTCATTAATAAAAGAGTAACTAAAAGATCAATAAATTTACATTCTTGCAAGAATATTCTGATGTGATTAAGCTCTAAATACATGAAAATGAACTAAAACCTATGAAGTAACCGTGTTAGGAAATCTGCCGTTAAAGTGCCTTTAGCAACTGACTCTTCACTGGCAGTCTAAAGGAAGACTTAGAAAATTACATCCTAATCCTATGCAATATTCTCTCAAAAGGAGCACTCTATTTTTACCTCTCAACCTGATTTTCAAGGAAGACATACAAAAGAGATGAGCCTGTTAAACAAAATTCACACTTCTGCTGAAACCAAACACACCAATTCAGTCAAGACACATTTATTTTATGATCTTCTACAGTCTTTTCCAAACCTCTGCTGAGTTCCTCATTTCATAGAGGCTAATTATAAATTTCTTTCGCTCCACAAGGGATAACAGCTTTCAGTTCTCTCCCTCGTGACACTCCATGTTCCAGAAATTTTCTTTTCATTTAACCTTTTTCACTGAAATCTGTCTAATTTATTAACTTAATTTCACTATCTTCGTGACAAAGCAAAGACTACCTAAACCCAGTCACATAAACAAGGAATACCTGCCCCAGAAGTAGCACAACTTCTGCTTCAATAGGCTTAGTGATGAAAACACATCCCAAATGCCATTCTAAGTTATTTTAGTCAGGAATTTTCTTCTTCTTTGTTAGACTTCATGTGTCTGAAAACTGTCTTTTGCCCCCTATATATATTATGTAATCCTCTAACAGTTAACACCCACTCTTCTAAATCTTCTATTATTAAAATTATCTCAAGATAATTTTATCTCAAGCTCAGATGTTTAAAAGTTTGTGCATTTTTTCTACTAAATTACCTGTTCTAATTACAGACATGATTTCTCTATATATTTTGTCTCCTGTCTGTCCTTAGATCACCACAGCTAAAACAGCACTATCATTAAAAGAGCAGTCATTCTCTTAACTACACTCTTTTCTTGCAGCTATGACACTCTTCAGCTATGAATTGCTGAAATTAATAGTTAAGATTTTCAAAAGCCCTTGTCATAACCTACACCTGATCCTGTTGAAGCCTTTATTAGAGATTCATTGATTTTAAAGGAAGAAAACTAGGGGCTTAGAAAACTAAAAATCTTCACATGCCTTGGCTTCCCGTCAAAATTAAATGCCTAGGCAAGAGTTGGGCAGGGACTAACTTTCAGGAGTGCCTGATTAGTTATGATCTTTCTTCCTGCTGCTCTGTGCCACTGCTGAGCAAGGAGTATGTAAGATCTCAAGTGGGCATTCATCTTTCTGAGAGAGAATATTTTACAAGAACAGAAACGTCATCTGTCTCTCCTGGTGTGCTTGATTCGTCACTATGAATTATAAATGGTAGTTCTGTTACTAGGATGCTCCAACAGGATCAGGACATTGCATCTGTGTTTGTGAAGAAAGAAAGTAAGTAAGAAAAGGAGAGATAGGAAAATGAGAAATGCACACGATTTTCTGTCTCCTTGTATTTGACACATACGATAGGCACTATGCAGACTCACCTTTACACACTTTGTCTTTCTCAATACTGTTTGCAAAGCAGACTTTATCCAGCTTAAAACCTAACAAAATGATCTGGAAAAAAAAGGATAAACCCCTGAAAATATAGTCTTTGCCACAACGTGAGTCTAATGCATATGTAACCCAACAAAAGCCGTCTATGAAAACAAGAACGGTTTATTACAAAAGGCCCCAAAAGAGCCTCTAAGAAACCTAAAATTTGAGTCCAGATGTAGCTTTTCTTCCAAGCCCCACAGAATTTTTTTCTCCTGTGTTCTCCCTTTTCTGGATCCATTTCCAGATAAAAAGGAAAATACAACAGTGGCTTGTTTGTAGGAGTTCCTTTTCAAGGTCTGCCCATAGCAAATACACGACAGTTAACATTCTTTGGTTTCCTGAAATGGCCATTTCTTCTTGGAAGCACCTGGAGGTACACAACAGTTCAGTATACCTGAACTGTTCTCCATGCTAACTCACCAAGACTTGTTTTCTTCTAGATCTAGCTACTATAGAGCAATAGTTGCAAGCTTTTTGTGAATGCTTTGTTTAGTCACCAAAAAGTTGTCAACAAGCTGTTTACATGACTTCTCATTGATCTATGAAAAATAGTGCATAGTTCAAATGCTATCAGTTTTGCTCATTCACAGATGTTGCAAAAGAAGTAGGAAAATAAGTAAGGATGAAGTAAAAAGTGTTTCACTGTTTTATTTTTTCTTCTAGTAGCAATTTTTTTTAATAACTGAGCTAGTTCTAGACCACAGTAAATACCATGTGAAGGACATACACCATGCAAAATTTTACCAAATATGACCACCACTGTGATTAGTTTAACTATAAGAAATCCTAAACAAATTAATACTAATAAGATATTTAAAATGAAATGTTACACTTCTTTTTGCTAGATTCGTAAGACATCAGGTATTTTTGATGCTAACTGGATGGACAATATGCAGCAGCAGCAGGAATGATTAAAAATCTTCCACTTAAAATGTTATGCTGTTTTGAAACTTAAGCCAATTAAAGTTCCCCTGTTTGAAAGAGCTCCAGTAAATTCACACAATCACATTACAGCTCTCTAGGTTTCCAATGAGAGCATTGCTGAATGGTGGCTTCATACACAAAATACTGCAATGAAAAACAGAACAAGAGAGAACTAATTTTACATCTCCATATATATAAAAAAATTCAGGTACTACTGTATTCCAGTTATTAATGGCAGAATAAATTCTCTTATTTCAGGTTTCTATTACAGGGAAAGAAACCAACTAATGAACAGCACAATAAGATATTTATATGAAAATCTTCAGATAAAACCTACAATTTGAAACTCAGAGTGGCTAGTGTTTAGGATGGGAGCTATAGTTATTTTAATTCTATAGAATTGAGCTTAAGTCATGTGCATACTAAAAAACCTAAAACCACTGAGAAAATACCTTCCTAAGAAGTTCTGGAAAGATTTCATCTTCTGTGTGCAACATAAGAAAGATTTTACTGCTTATCACCTTGACTCAACACTTAGATATCTCCATTGGGTTCTGAGATGAGACAGTGGAATTAAAAAAAAAAAGGCAAACTTATCTTGCTTTGGTTACAAATCTGGTTCCATGATGTTATAGTAACTACAGCACTAAAAAAAAAGAAAAGCCGAAAGCCAAAAAACCAAACCAAAACACAAAACCCCAAGCCCTGAGAGATTAAAAGAAGGAAAAGCAAGAAAACAACATAGTTTCCAAAAAATGCATTTTGAAAATTCTTTCCTAATAAGACAAGATTTGTGGCTGCCTGCAGCAGGAGAAACCTAACAAGACATGTTCTTACTGGCTTTTACAGATGGCTAGAACCATGTGTAGTCCAGACTGAGGGGTATCCATTTAGGTAAGCACAGCGATTTTTCATGGGTTTTGTAACATTTTCTACAGTTTTCTAATGATGGGACATTCAAGATTGATTACCTTCTAATTAACACGGACATGAAATTTTGACAGCAGTCAAATGAGAACAAATTTTATTTATGTCTGCAGATCCACAGCTAAGATAAATCTTTGTCTCTCCGTTGACTTCAGTGAAATTATTTCTGTGGCATTTGAAAACACTCTATCAATATGTCATAACAGTTTTAAGACATAGCTATCAATGCTCTCATCAGATATACATCCCTCAAATTTAACTCAGTGGTCTAAATGGAATTGTCCAAGTAATCTTGAATTCATTACGTGTTTAACTCTGATACAAACTGATTCAGCTCCTCAGTTTAGTTCTTGCCCTCAAAATTCTGAAAGTACATTTACAAGAAAGGCTGAAAATTGGATTCTACTACAATTGTAGTGGAAGCAAACACAGAATACTAACAACAGTGAAAAAGCAAGGCTATGCCAATTATAGCAGGCATCCAAAACAATTTCTGACAAATCCTAAACTTTCTGACAGCTCCTTTATAAATCACATACAGCTTTAATGTCAAACTTAAAGTTTATTAGATGCAGAGGGATCTAGGACACAGACTTACACATCAAACTTTTAAAGCCTTATAAAACTTTCATAACACTTTCTTTGACCACTCAAATTTTTGCCCACAGGGAGAAGAGTATGAGAAGGTGAAATATTTCTGTCTGTGTAAATCTGTCTTCTGTCATCACAGAGAACATACAATCACTCAGATTGGAAGGGATGCCAGAAGTCCAGCTTCCTGCTCAAATCAGGGTCAATACTGAATTCATATCAGAATGCTCTGGGCTTTATTTAGTTGGGTTTTTAAATCCTCCTGAGATGGATGTACTAAAACCTCCCTGGGAAGCCTTTTCTACTACTTCATTATCCCCCATAGTGACTTTCCTTATACCCAGTTAGAAACCTTCCCTCTTTTAGTTTGTGATCTATCACCTGCTGTGCATCTTGGCAAAGAGTGTGGCTCTGTCTTCTCGGTAACCTCCTCCGCAGCACTGGAGGCCTACCATTTGGTTCCCAAAAGCCACCCTTTTTCCAAGCTGAACAAATCCATCTCCCTCATATTCTCCTCCCAGAATCTCTGCCCCAGCCCTTGACCATGTTGGTGGCCCTTGCTGTATCCAGGTTCTTCGACATCCTTGTTATGCTGGCGCCTCAAAACTGAAAGCAGTTGTCTCACAGACTCTAGACGAGATATTATCTAAAAGACAATATACCTTAAGTTCATTTGATCAAATGCCCCTCAGGAATACTGGGACTCTTCCTTTCTGCCATTTCAAGAGTCATTGACATTCAAGACAGAAAGCTGCAGAATTATCTAAAGCTGTCAAAGTTAGTAATTCATGCCCTTCAGTAGACCAATACAGGTAGTGTGGCTCATTGTAATCTGTGACTAAGCTTGATTTTGCATCTATGAATCTCCAAAAGGGCACATGCATTAATTAAATCAGAAAGAACCTTCTGTTTTCTTTTTGAAAATACATATACAACATTTTCTTAATAAGGCAGCACATGGAGAATACAATTTTTACTTGTTCTTTGACACCTAAAGTAATGATTAATATGCTTGAACAGCTAGGCCAAGATAGTCCAAAATGTCTGCCACGTAGACATTCAAATGAACACCAAAAAGCTATTTAGTAGCCTCAGGTCAGTACCTGGAGTACAGTGACATTTGGGCATAAAATATTATATGTGTAGTCTTAAAACAATGGTAGATGTTTGTTTTAGTCTTAAAACATGTGTAGATGTTTGTTTTAAATAAGAATGCAGTGCAGGGGAAACCTTCCACCTTCCCTCTTTCCCTCCCTCCCCTCAAAAAAATCAGACGAAGTTTTCAAAGTTGGATTCATTTTCCCCTTGCACATTCTCTCATGAGTTGTAGAAACTTTGATTTTGTCCCACTTAATTGCACACAGATTTAGCCTTGCTAAAGAGGGAAGGTGAAGTGGGCCTGTATGAGCCTCATGAAATAAAACCAGGTCAAGTGAAGATCCTGCACCCAAGCACAAGGTCCTGCACCCAAGCACAAATACAGGTTGGGCGGAGAATGGACTGAGAGCAGCCCCGAAGAGAAGGACGTGGGTGTGTTGGTGGATGAGAAGCTCAACATGAGCCGGCAATGAGTGCTGGCAGCCCAGAAAGCCAACTGTATCCTGGGCTGCATCAAAAGAAGTGTGGTTATCAGGTCGAGGGAGGTGATTCTACCTCTCTACTCTGGTCTAGTGTACTCCACCTGGAGTACTGCATCCGGCTCTGAAGTCCTCAGCACAGGAAGGACATGGACCTGTTGAAATGGGTCCAGCGGAGGACCACAGAGATGATCAGAGGGCTGGAGCACCTCTCCTGTGAAGACAGGCTGAGAGAGTTGGGGTTGTTCAGCCATGAGAAGAGAAGGTTCTGGGGAGACCTTCCAGTACCTAGATGCTCTAGTACATCTAGGGCCTACGGGAAAGGTGGTGAGGGACTCTTTATCCGGGAATGTAGCGATAGGACAAGGGGTAACAGTTTTAAACTGAAAGAGGGGAGATTTAGATTAGATATTAAGAAGAAATTCTTAACTGTGGGTGGTGAGGCACTGGAACAGGTTGCCCAGAGAAGTTATGGAGGCTCCATTCAAGACCAGGCTGGATGGGGCTTTGAGCAACCTAGTCTAGTGGGAGATGTTCCTGCCCATGGCAGGGGGGTTGGAACTAGATCTTTAAGGTCCCTTCCAACCCAAACCATTCTATGATCCTTTTAATGCTTTTTTCCAGTCCTGGAAAGGAAATACATACTGACAACCAAGAGCAGATTATAAAGCAATTCTGACCTACACTGTGCCAAACTTTCTTATAATCTTTCCAAACTTTTTCTTCTGTGCTGGATATCTTCCACCATACAGATCTGTAATGCTTCTTACTTGAAAGAATAAAAATTTTTTTAAAAAAATGAATATTTTAAAATTATCTGGATGACATCCTAAGAAAATAGCTCCAAAACCTTTATGTCAGTTTCCTGAAAATCAATCACTGTTAGTTTGAGTTTCCAGACTTATTGCATTCCATCTGGCATGAAGAAATGTTTAAATAGTAAACAATTAATGGTGGAAAACTGATCTGAATCAAACAGATTTACAGGAATTTGTTAGAGGTGCATGTTACTTCCTACATTCAGGGAAGGCTGTCGCTGAAGACTTATTAGAATGTATCTGTCGCAAAATTTCCTTCTGCCACACCTAAAAATGGCACAAAAATCAGCAAAACAAGTACCATCTTCAGCATGCATTCTCTCACTTATTCTTTAAATATTTTTTCGTATTTCAAGAATGCCTCTTCCCAATTGATATATATATAAAAATTTTACCTTAAAACACACAGATTAAATTTTGACCATATTTGTATCATATAACACTAAACAGATTTTCAGACTGTACACCATTGTCATCTACACCAGGCCCCCTCCATCACCATAGCTTTAGGTCAGAGGTTATAGGTCTAGTTTGATTGGGGGAAAATTCCAAACATGAAGTCCTTCAAACACTAGAATGAAGGGGCTATTTCATCTCATCATGCTACAAATCATAATTTCAGAGGTCCAGTTCAGAGTTCTATATCCCACATAGAGGTAAATTCCACATTGGAAGTTTTATTTCATTTAGCATGAACTTCTCGAACTCTTCAATATAGCTTCCTTATGTTCCATAATAATAAAGAGCTGATAAAGAGCATGGTATGTGATGATCCAAGTGTGCAAGAAAGCAGAAGAAACACACTTATCTTCTGGTGAAGTAGTCCAAAATCTGATGGAGTTTTATGGAAAAATTTGTATTATTTACCTCTAGAACTATTTTTGTAATTTTATCACCTTTTCTGAAAAAGAGAGTCTATACTTCTTTACAAAGAATGCTGGAGAAATGGGCTGTCAGGAACTTCATGAAGTTCAACAAGAAGTGCACAGTCCTGCACCTGAGGAGGCGCAACCTCATGCACCAGTATGTGCTGTGGGCTGCCCAGCTAGAAGGCAGCTTCTCAGAAAAGGACCTAGGGGTCCTGGTAGATAGCAAGTTGACCAAGAGCCAGCAATGTGCCCTTGTGGGGGGAAAGAGAAGAAAAGAAAAAAATAGGCCAACAGCATCCTGGGCTCCATTAGGAGGAGTGTTGCCAGCAGTTGGAGTGACGTAAACCTTCTCAGCACTGGTGAGGCCACACCTGGAGTACTTATGGGCTCCCCAAATACAAGTGAAACATGGATATATTAGAGAGAGTCCAGCAATGGGTCACAGAGGTGATGAAGGGACTGGAACACCTCTCCTATGAGGAGAGGCTGAGAGAGCTGGGACTGTTCAGCCTGGAGAAAAGAAGGCTCAAGGGGGATTTTATATAAACGAATATAAAGACCTGAAGGGAGGGTGCAAACAGGATGGAGCCAGGGTTTTTTCAGTGGTGCCCAGAGACAAGAGGCAGAGGGCACAAACTGAAACGCTGGAGGTGCCCTCTGAACATCAGGAAACGCTTCTTCACTGTGAGGATGGCTGAGCACTGGCACAGGTTGCCAAGGGAGGTTGTGGATTCTCTCCTTGGAGTTATTCAAAAGCCATCTGGACATAGTCCTGGGCCACTGTGTCTAGGTGGCTCTGCTTGAGCAAGGGGGTTGGATGAGATGATGTCCAGAGCCAGTCTGTGATTCTGTGAATACCAGTGAACATCTGTCAGGCCATGAGTTCAAAAATATATGTTTCTGTACTCAAGAAAGCATGGAGAGTTTATTTTAGCTACAGTGTAAGGGCGACTGTGCAATGGCGTACACTACATTTTCCAGTGGAAGGTTCTAGAACATGCAGCAGTGCTACAACAGCTTCTGAAATGCATGTTATAGCCCTCCACATTATCATTTATTGCACCCTTCTCACCTTCTCATGCTAGGGTAGCTGCTGTGAGCTCACTGTTTCTTGGCCACCCTTCCACAACTATGTGTTTTTTTTTACCACAGTGCTTCTCCTTCCCAAAGACCCAGCTTAATATGAAGCACCAAATTCATTTGCTATTTGAAGTGAAGACCACTGGGGAACAGTGGCAGACTCACGCCTACTCAGTATGACATTCATCACTGTTAACTGAAAACTCACCTGCATTTCAGGCACAGTTCCTAAATACATGGGGAAAGCAGTAGTTCAAATACCATCTTCGTCACCACTTCATCCCTTAGTAAATAAGCCCACAAATCAAAGCTATTTGGTGCAGAAAAATATGGAATACAATATTTCAATACAGGAAAGGCCTGGGGCTATTATGCAAAATATTGTGTATTTTTTCTGTCTTTTTGTTGTTTTTTTTTTAAGATGAGGATTCAAACATCATCCTGTATTGTAACTCAACAGGTAGTATTCTAGAGAACATTGTTATTAAGAGGAGTGAATTTCAGCCACGGCATTTTCTTAGCACAACCCCATAAAAGAAATACGTCCATCTACAACCAGAGATTCAAGCCTAGGTAGGTCATGTCTGTAAAGGCATCAGCAATAAGGTTTTATTGCACCCTCTAGTGTCCGAGGACAGGCTTCTGTATGTTTAAAAGTGATTATCTTGTAATCTCTATATATATTAAATAATTTTCCAGCAGCCACAGCCAAACTCAGGACATTATGATAAAATGTGTGAGGTGCAAGTGCTTTTTACTGAAAAAGCCTTTTCATTTCCCCCCTTTTTTCTCCAGACTCTATTAAAATAGCATTTAGTACTTCACTGCAAGATCAAAATGTTGAGTGACTGCTTCTGAAAATAACCACCAAAGACTTACTCCAAAAAACACAACCTCGTAATACTGTTAAGCTCAAGTCCAAACAGGTTTGAAAAATGAGGTTAAGGTCTAATCTAAATTAGTTTTCCACAGCTGCAGAAAGAACTGCTGTTCCAGCGGAACATAGCCACATGGTTTCTTCTCTTTCATGTTTAGCAGCATATTACCTACATTTTAAGAAAGAGGGAATGCAGGTAATGCTACACATCAGAAATTTGTGTGCTACCTCTGTTTGCCCTGGACTTGAGAAACTTTCAATCTCTCTCTTCTGCAATGAATATTAAATGCTCATTCTACAAGTCAGATGATTCAATATGAAATGAGGCTTTTTCAGTCCTACCTGAGAAGTTAAGTCAGAACAACTATGCCACCATCTCAATTAATGATGAAACAAAACAAAGCAGCTCCTCCATAACATTTTACCACCATTCACATATTCAAAAGCATATTTTCCTATCACTCAGGAGCAGTAAGATGTTTGATAAGAAGTTGTGCCACGAAGAACACCACTTTATTAATTTAATCAAGTGATAGTAAATATTTCAGATTAAGAAGCTTAAGAATAACACAATATGATACTCTTGTGCTTTAAACACTGGTTTTCAGTAAAGAATGATAGTGCTGCTATATCAGTAGAGAGTGGCTTTAAGCTCATAGTATCCAGTATTCTAAGCAGCTACTTACAGCATTTTTTTTTTTAAAGCGTGAAACCTTTTCACATCAAGTAACAGTGGCTTTGTTTTATGTTCATGCTGCACAGGTTCAGTGCAACATGGAATCTCACACTTTGGAAAACTCTTGCACCAATTGCAGATTTACTGCTATTCTTCATATTTACTATATTACTATTCTATGTGACAGCTATAAAATTTAGATAAACATAAGGAAACACAAACATATCCGGTCATCTTACTACAAAATAAGAGACAGGTCAGGCCCTATTCTCACACGTAGCTTAAGTTTGCATCCATGTGAGTGTAAATGGAATTGGGTTTCTGAAGACAAGATGGAGTAAAGGCTATAAAATCTCCCACACAGCTGATATAAAACTGTAATCTGTTCTCCTTGATTCTATACTAAGGAGTGCTTGTCAGTTTTGGTGTTTTTTGTAGAAGATGCTTCAGAAATTGTCTAAGCCTGACATTTCTTGTGTTAACATATTTCAGATAAAAGAATGCTTCTAAAAAAAAAACATCATCGCATAGTATACCTTTGCAGGCAACTGAATAAAAATGTTGGCTAGTTTATTTAAAGATGCCTAACAAGGAATGTAAAATGCATAGTTGATACAGAATCAAAAACATATTTTGCTTTAGACTTAGTCTGCTGAAATAGTTGGGCTTCATTATTAAAAAGGTGTCTAATAGAACTGTACCAGCTTTTGACCCTTAATTCACTCTGTTTAGGAGATCCAGAGCATAACTCAGAACAAAAAAAAAAAGCACAGGAAGTACTCTCAGGGGGTTGTTGTCTTGGAAACTGCAGCGTGGCCAGCTACGGTTTCTTGGAGCAAGATTCCTATACAAATAGGAATTAATTGTTTAGCATAATTGCATTTTATTTCTCTCCATACTATATCCTATGAGTAGAGAGGTCTGCTTAGCCAGCCTAGAGTAGTGTAGACCAGTTCCTCATTTTGCCTTAATGGTAATCCTATGTGCCAGCATATCTGACCCAGAAAATGTACACACGTGTCTGCTATATTTGAAAAAAACCTTATTTTTCTTTCTGTACACTTCACATGATTACTCACAGAGTGAACATATCTTCAGTCTTTATATAAAGAGGAAAAACTACTTAGTTTAATGGAAGTGAATTTGCATTTAACCTTCTCAACGGAAAGCGCACATTTAAATGTTACTTTTGCTGAATAAAATAAAACCTAAAGGCCATGAAGATGCATGTTTCATTAATCAAAGTTACAAGCTGGCCTCACAGATGCATACACTTAAATTCTGAGCTATAACAAAGGAGAAGGCACAATTACTTACCCCCTCTCCATTTCCTTGTACCAAATAAGACCAGCATAAATTCCTTGAATCCAAGGAATGTAATTTTTGTCCTGGTCTTTGGGATCAGCCTCTGAGTGCCAAGGCAAGGCAAGGTAAGAAGAAAGGAAAAAAAAAGTACAGCTCACATTTTCGGGAAGCCAGAATGAGCCATTCTCCAGTGTCAGGACCAAGGTTAAAAACTAATCTTATTTTTAATACTATTGCCCTACTCACTCTCTCCTACCACCTTTAGTTCAGAAGACCTTTGCAGCCACATCTCATTGCACTTGAGAGATGACAAATAAGATTTATGCCTCCCCTTCATAGTAAACGAAACATCTACTGACAAACAGGATTTTGTGCTAAAAAAAGTCCAAATCTGTTTCCTGATCACTAAAGTAACATTAAACAGCAACAAAATGATCTGAGATATATTCAGCTATAGCATGTTTCCAGAAATATCATAACTCCTCTTTATGTACCCTAGCAGAGCTCCTCCCTAGCAGTATCCTTTAAACCTTCTCCAGATTAACAACTACCCTTTCCTATTCACCACCTCAAAGCTATTTTATCTAAAGAAGCGGTATTCAGAATGTGAGTCATCAACAGCACTACAAAAGCATAACTGGAAAGGATGCAAACTGAAACAGCACTGGCAGATATCAAAACCACATACATATTCCAAGAATCTTTCTATTTGCTTCCCAGCCTTGAAAAGAAAGGCGAGATTTCATCCATTCACCATACTATGGGTCCACATGTATTTTACCACCAACATAATTAAAAATGTAATTTCAGCACTTACGGTATGGAGGAACAAACAAGTCCCCAGTTCAAAGTAAAAGTCACTCTTGATAGTATCTCCCGATTTCCAGCAATCCCTGTTAGTATCTGCATAATGCACTACAGCATTTAAAGTTGCCTGTACCAGGACTGAGTATTGCAGGATCTGAAGGCTTCAGAGGTGACAGCTGTTATTCTCAGCAGCCCTCTGCTTATAGGTGTTTTTATGTTATTTAGCTTGATTGAACTCATTGAGGCTTAAACAAAATTGTTCACTTCTATCAAATCAATACATTTTGAAAATTTTAGAGGGGGGGAGCATAAAGGAGGACTTAAAAAAATCCTGGAATAAGCTTTATTTGTAGTCACTGAAAGCAAGTTCCTGAACCACAAGTAATTATTTTATACATAGTTTCCAGCCACTCTTGAGAATTTAATCTGAACAGCATTGTCTGACTTCTGAGAGTGATGGATTCACAAGCTGAAGCCTCAACATTATAAAAAAATAATCTTCTAGTCAAAACAGGATAGATGGCACACAGGTACCTCGCACGTACCTCTCAATCTGTTTGGTAACTGCACTGGAGGTCAAATTCCATTTAAAAATTGGAATTATTTGGGACATTTTATTAAAACAGTTCAAGAACCCAAATCAAATGAAATATTCTGCACTTAAAAGACCACATTTGGAGTACTGTGTCCAATTTTGCGCTCCCCAGTGCAAGAAAGATACTGAGATAATGCAGAGTCCAGGGGGGTCACTAAGGTGGCCGCATCCTGGTACACATGATGTGTGAGCAAAGGCTGTGTGTATCACTGTCATCTGAATTTATGCCCAAACCTACAAACAGAATGCAAAAAGCAGAGGGCTAAGTCCCAAAAGCCTTCAAGTATATTACTCTGAGTACAAAGCGTTCAAAAAGCGCCAGAAGAAGAAGTCTTGTGCCAACTCTCCTAATAACAGCAGATAAAAAATGTACATTTTACATACATAGTTCTTCTCATTCACTTATTTTATATGCATGCAAAACAAACCACAAGATTTATATTGGAAGTGGCAGTTCATTTTTGCACACATTTACAGAAGCTTTGCCAGCAAATTTCAGATCTTTTAATTTTATTGGGCCTACCATTACAAGCACTGCTAGTCTCTTAGTGAAGAGAGAATGACACCTTACAGTAATGTAAGAACACACTTAATGTTGGATTTTCATTTTGAACTGTGTTTCAAATGAATACTTGAGATAAGACTGCTTATACTCTAACCAAGAAGCACTGTTTACCTCCATGGACATGTAATTTCAGTGGATGCTAAATATGATTCCTATTATCTAGGAAGTTTTGCCTACATAATTCTATCAACGTAAGAACTGTAAGAAATCACAAGTACTAGTATGAGCCAAGAAAAAATTTAACAGATTGGATTTAAGGGTTAGATTAAGGCCAGCAAAATATCTGAATTCAGGAGATGGAAGAGAAAGTTGTTTCCTTTGAAATTGAAGAGTCACACTCCTTATCTATCCAGTTCTCCGAATGCTTTCTTTCTCCCATCTGTTTACCATAAAGCTGGACTGAGACAGGAAAAACATCCTAGGGTGAGGAAGAAATTGAGAAAGTAGGTAGGTGGACTGCCAGTACCAGTTTGGACTAAGAAAACACATTTAGTAGCACTGGAATAGGCCAGCATTAGGCCTTGTGGGTAAGGCAAGGATTCAGACTGAAAACAGTTAACACACAAATTCAGCAGAAGACCAGTTAAAATAATTGTTGCTGTTACCATCATTCACCGGGCTATGACAATTTATGGTTCAACTAAGAGATGGAAGATGCCATCATCACAAGAAGTCAAGGAATGGTAAAAAACTGATAAACGGACAGGAATGGTATAAAACTGGATAAACTGACAGTTGCAACCACCATGAGTCACTGGGACATTACAAACACTGCTGTCGGTTTGCCTCACATCTTGAGATCAGTGGTGGCAATTAAAGGTTAAGACTGTAACTACTCTTTGGGTTTATATGATGGGGGGTAGTCACATTGGCCCAGACAGTTCTAATCTCAATTATGCGCTGTGCTAAAACAAGCCTGTGAATTAGCTTTTTTTTCTGTTCCAGCTGTAACATAAGTGAGGGATAACAGCAAAGGAATTCAGAACGCCTTGTCATGTAGTGGGTACCCCTGTAAGCACCATGCATGAAGCTTAACTTAAATGCGGTGTGGCAGGTTGTTGCAAAATTAGAGCCAAGGAGAAGGCCCGTATATAGGTTTAGGACTTGGTGTCAGTTCAAAGCAAAGAGCTAGAGAAAAAGAGGGTCAAGGAAAACTGGCAGGGCAACAGGGAGACTAGCAGAGACATTGGCAAAAAAACCCAAACCCAAACAATGCCCAAACAACAACGAAAAATCACCAGTTGAAAGCTGTAGACACCTGGACTTCACCTTATCCTACACAGCAAGTTCTTGTGCAAGACCAGCAATGTTCAGCTAACAGGACTTAGGGCTCCACCGAGCCCCCACTGCAAAGCAGAGCAACAAAAGAGACTCTCCCTGCAGGACCCCAGGAGGCTCCTGCCTGGACTACGCTTCTCAGCACACCACATGCCACCCACTGCAGTGGTAAATGGCACTAGAAGTAGCAAAAACTTACTTTCCCCTTAAAACTGCTGGGCTAAAGCTATAAACACACGCCATTGTAAGATCTCCAGAGCAGAATGCTACCATTTATATTGAATGCTCACTTTTCAGAATTCAATGCTGCTTTAAAAACACATGATTGTGTTTCAGCTATGTTAACATACAGTTTGCCCCACTTACAACTGCCAAGAGGACAGTTTTAAGCTGTCGTGTGGTTTCAGCACATCCATTAGCCTTTACGGATGGCTGAATTCAGCCTCTCAATTATGCTTCTTTGCAATTACAGTCAAGTCCCAAATGGATGCAGATATTCTTTAACTTTTCAGCTTTTAGTAAAAAATCAGGTAACATTTACAGAGAAAATAATGGATTACATACCGATGTAATTTCAAACTTGTTAACTTCCTTTTTCCCAAAATTGTTAATTTTTTTCTTCTATTAAAATGAAATGTAAACTGAAGAATCTGCAATCTTATGCAGTGATGATGCTAACTTTCACTGTTCTCAATACAGCAAAAAAGATGCAGTCACGTAGTCTCTGTACACTCAGTTACATGATTCATTGTATCCTTAATCTGAGTGAAGAACTACCTCAGACAAAATGTTTCCAAGATTTTTGACACCTCCCCAGATGTCATAAGAATGGATTTCCCAGGAAAATTTCTTTTCTGTGAATAACATACATATAATTCTTAGATTATTTAATGACGCTGCATTTTCTAAAGTTTACTCTTACGCCCTATGTGAAATTGAACAGAGGAATATTTTCTGAAATAATTCATTATAATTACACCAACATTACAGCAAGTAAGTACGCTTGGCTGACAAATCAATAATCACTCCCAAAAGCTTCTGTGCACCATCATGTGCACTATTAGTACCAATGCCTGCCTTACAAGCTTTGACAATGTGTGTAAGTACCCAAGGTACACAATTTAAATACATCTTATTATGCCATTTAAAGTAATATTCTGTCCTCTTCAAAAGGCATGCATGAAGTCATACACAGCATACTGCCAGTTAATTGCACTATTCTAAGTAACTACTTTTGCAACTTGTAAGCACATTAGTAGTTTTGCTGCAATGCTCAGTTCTTTCAGAACAGAACTTTGCATTGCTGTGACTGCTCTTCAGTTGTACCCAACACTAACACTGAAAAAAAATAAATTAGCAAAAACCAAATGAAAAATTAAGACTTTTAATCCACTGAGTAATTTTGGCGTGATTAGTGACATTTTAAAGGTGTTGCTTTGAGGTCTGATTCACCAAAAACTCTTTGCGGCGTTCAAACTGCTTACATGGCTGGAAACACTTCATTTGCTGTGTTACCTAGCTGAAGGCGAATTTCCTGCTTTTAACAGACTGGAAACAGAACCTGTACACTGCACAAACTGCACTGAACAAAGCAAGAGCCGGAAAAGGTGTGTGCTGTCAATTAGATAACGCCGGCAGGGCAAATGCTCAAGGTTTGGGTTGGAAGGGACCTTAGAGATCACCCAGTTCCAACCCCCCTGCCATGGGCAGGGACACCTCCCACCGGAGCAGGTTGCTCGAAGCCCCATCCAGGCTGGCCTTGGACACTTCCAGGGATGGAGCATCCACAGCTTCTCCTGTTCCGGTGCCTCACCACCCTCACAGGAAAGAATTTCTTCCTGACATCTGACCTAAATCTCCCCTCTTTCAGTTCAAAACCGCTGCCCCTCGTCCCACGGCTACCCGCCACCGCTGACAGAGAGAGTCTCCCCCCCCACCACCACCTTTCNGGGGGGCTGCCTGTGGCGGCGGGGGGAGCGGGGCTGGGGGCCGGAGCCTGGTGCAGCTGGAGGGGTGCCACCTTCCACCCTGGCACCGGCAGAGGGGCCAGCCCTTTTCCACGTGTGTCGTTTCAGAGGAGACAAACGGAATGACGGCGTGAATATGAACTACAGTCATTCCTACCCCGTGAGAGTCGGGTTTATCTAGCAATCTCGGGGTCAGATGGTCAGTGTTTTTACTTTCCGTTCCACTGCTGACCAGCCCGGACACCCACATTTAGGTACCGCCCGTATTTCTCTTCCCTTCCCCGTCCTTTGTTGTTTTAAGTCACAAACTGTTTAGGGAAGCAGTTTTCTATCTATTTATGTAAAGCCCGTATTGGTTTTGGCAAACGAGGTAGCACATGATGGGTAACAACTTAATAATGTAAGTACAGTGTACTCGTGTCAGTCGGAAATGCTGCAGTCTCTGAGGTGGTGGCCTATTAATCTGTTCCAGAAAATGGTATGCTAAGCAACTACGTAGGAAAATTTTACGGGCACTTAATTTATGCCTTTGCTTAAAGGAGAGGATTAGAATGAGTACCCTCGTGTTTCTATAAATGTAGTAAGCAACTTGGGTGGGTGGCCAGGTTTTAAAATACAGCATATGGATGCTGTTTAAAAAGGAACTGCATTTTGCCATGAAGCTTCATTTTTAGGTTGTGAAGCATAATGTGCTGTAAACAGCCAGTATTTGTGAATGAATGTTTCTGATGCTTCTCAGTTCCTACTCCTTTGCCAGAATTCTTTATTGGTAGCAAACTTTGAGCTTGTGTTTTTGAAGAGTACGCTGCTGTTGCCATTTTCTTTCATAGATGCAATCTCGGAGGTGGAAGTAGGCTGTAAGAGTTGTGTGCTCTGAGGCTAATGCACCGTGTCATGGTTCGAGTGAGGAAGCACGAGCTACTGCTAGTTTACCCCCTAAAGTAGAAAAAGGGGCAATTCTATCTGATAGATTTCTGAACTACTGTACTCAAAATGGCATGGTGCGTGACCAGTGTAAACTGCAGGCCCTTTGCTATGATGCCTGTCTGCCTCTGGAGCACCAGGTTGCAGCCATGCTGGCCAGATGTTTTCATGTACCTCAGAGACATCTTGTCTTCCTGCTGGTGGCCAAGACAGTAGTAGCCAGCTGCAGTCCCTGACAGATGTTATCCTCTTGAATTGAGCAGCCTGTTTGCGTCACAGATCCAGGTTTGAATTCTTTTGCCTGGCATCTGCCTGGCTCTACTGAAAATAAGAGATCTGCCATGTGCACGTTGTTCCTATTTGCATCCCATACTTTTGTCCCCTACTTATCTCTCTTCCAGCATCTGTTGTCCCTTGTCTTTGACTGTTTGTTTGCTTATGCCCTTCGCATCTATCAGAATGGGTGTTTTGTTGTGGCAAGTTCACGGTTTTGTAGGTTTTAAAAGGGGTGCTGTCTCTGGTCAACATTAAAATGTATGCAAAAATACAGTTTTAGACTAAGTAGAACATTGGATTGTTGTTCCTCTCTTTTTTTGCTTTAAATTAAATTTGCAGGAGAACTGTGCATCTTCTTGAGCTTACTTCTTACTGAATATACAACATAAAATTCTTTTTGCCTTGTCTTGCTGGTAGCTCTGTTCTCTTCAGTCCAATAACTGTGTCAACATGCTAGTTTTCAATTTTGCAAGGCTATGAAATTTACTGGAAGATATTTTTACTCAGTCTTTCAAGCATAGGTTGTATATACAAGCTATCCCACTGGAACTGAACGGATCACCAACAGTGAGCAGATCAGTGTATACTTTCTTCTTGAACTCTGCTGTTCTTTTGCATGAGAAGTCAAAGAGTAATAAACTCACTTGTCAAAAAAGTACATGAATTTGGTGGGTGTAATTGGAAAGATGAGCTCTTAGGTGGTAGCTCAGCATTTCTGTACAAATCTGAGGATTTTTTTAAATTCTAAAAGAGAATCACGTGTATATGATGCCCTACGCAATCAGGAAAAAAAAACAACAACTTTAAACTCTTGGATTTAGGCCCCCTCTTCTTTGCCTTTCAAGTGTTGTAAATTCATTAGCCATGTAGTATTTTCATGAGACTTATTTTAATGTAAAAATATACACCTTTCAAGTGTCCATGCTCTGGATTGTCTTCTGGTATTAAAAGCTTTTTATAATTGCAGAAGTACTCAAGTACTTAGGTCCAGACTTTATTGTCAGTGGAATTGTCATTGCGTCGTATCCACTGATTGTACCTCATTCATATCTCCCAGCCATTTAATATCCTCTGCCTAGGGAAGAGGTTAGTTTATTTTAAAGATGACCTTCCAGAACAAAATCAGAGAAGGCAGGTCCCTTCACATGGGGTACTAAAGCTGAAGACCTGTCACAGCAGCATCACAAGAAATGCCTCTTCCCTATTGCAGTTTTGTGAAAGAGGGAATTTTTTGTGTCATCATGGTTGTGAAAGTTTAAATTAGGTTGTCTAGGGTTTGTTTTGGGGAGGACCATTGAATGGCTGAGCCCTGTAATGGCTTGTCAATAATGTTCTGCTATGGCTGAGGTTTGCGCTATGGTCCAGGAATGGATTGTGTGGCTCCATGATCTCCCTGGTCTCGTCTTGCACAGTCTCAGCACAGGCTGAAGGAGCTCTGTAATGGCTGCAGACTTCACAACCTGCTAAAATTTTCCACTAAGTTCTAGCTGCTTCCATAGTGTACTTTAGGAATGTGAACTAGTGTGGTATCCTGTAAATATAGAGATAATATATGTAGTTTTTGGAACATGACTGTGGTGCTTGCTTTGAGGGAAATAAATGTAAAGGCACCAAATACCTTCTAATATACAAGAGACAATAACAGAAAACTGGGAGATCTTGGGAAATAAATGAAGGTTAAATGCAGGCATTCTCAAGCAGTGTCTCCTGAGCTGACAGACCAGCCCCATTACTTACTCCTGCTGCAGTCTGGAGGGGTCTTCAGGAGCAGAAATAGATGGTTTTAATTAATTGTTTTGGCTGTGAGATAGGCACCCCGCCTTAGATAAATCTGCCCTCCGGGTGTTTTGCATTTTGGATTCTGTTACTTCTCAGGAACTGAATGCAACATACGATTTCTGAACAACACAGGTCATCAAAAACAATACCGAGATGTTGGACACAACTTTTCTACCAAATGATGAGCCCTAGTTTGCATCTTAGCAAAAGCTGAGTAGTTACCAGATAAATTATTTTTTGTTTTCCACCGTGTCTTGGTGAATTTCATTTTGCAGTGGTCTAGTCCTCTGCGGATTTTGGCTGGTGGACTGTGTTCTGGAATTGACGTGTTTCTGGCTGACTTGTCATCTCTGTGCAAACCCTACCTGTCTGTCATTTTGGCATGTTTAAAGCCATGTTGTGAAATTTAGCTCACCTGACTCAGGCCTTTTGTATTTGGTAAGAAGTGAAGGTGTGGATATATGTGTTGGGTTTTTTTTTTTTTTCTCTCCTTGCTGTTTACTTTTGGTGGACTGTTTGTAAGCAACAGCTGGTAAATTCTTGCGGTAATTCACAGAGTTAATTAGTAAAACTGTGGGTGACTGTATCTTCATTGGAAGTGGGGACCTGTATGTCCTTATATGCAAGGCCAGGCAACATTTGGCCAAGGATTGCATTTAACATTCATAAAAGAAAGGAACTGTCAGTAAGTACAAGCTTCAGGCTCTAAGGTACCATGTTGAGAGAAGCAGACTGGAATGTCATTTTAGGTCTAATCAGACTAGCTTCCTGAAGAGTTTAACTTCTGTTGGGTGGAGCAGAAGGTATGAGGATCTTGCTTTGGTACCCGTGGCTTGCAATTGGTGGGGTATGAAAATGCTAGTTTTCCTCTCTCTGGTCTCAGATGATCAGGGAAGAGTAAGGGACCTGGATGTGTGTCTGGAGACAGCCAAGGGATTTGCACATGCCTTACATTGAGTTACTTGAGCTCTTTGGTTTTTGATGTATGTTGCAATGTATGGAAGATTAAATCCGGTTTCTAAATAAGCAAGTATATTCTTAAACAAGCACGTTGTGTAATTTGTGATTACTTTAGTAGTAATCCAATGAGGACACAGAACTAAATTGGTACACTCAAGTAGTCCAGTAAGAAAATTAGTTTACGATAATTGAGTTGGGGTTGTGGGGTTGACACTTGGAGTAGTAGACTTTGTATTGAGAAAATGTAAGGTGGAAGATTCGCTTTCTATCTGACATCACAAGAGATATTTCTTTTCCTGCCTGAGATCTGAGGTCCTCCCTCTTCAGCAATAAAATTTTCCACTGAACACAAGTTGGTGGTGAAATCATGCATAATGGAAAAGTATAAAATAATGTTGCTTTCTGTCCAAGCAAGTGTGAATACTTGACAACCTGTGTTTGTTTTTAAGAAGCTATTAAAGCTGCTCTTCCAACATCCCTTCATGCTAGGGAAAGCTGAGGAAAAAGGAAAATATGTTATGGCCCTTTGAAACTAAACACCCAAGTCTCTTCTGCTTTGTCTGCTGATAGGAATTTTTGTGGCCATCACTGTTTTTTTTTTTTAAAGGCTTGATTAAAGCCTCCCATACAAAGTTGCCATTTAATCAGATTGGCCTCTCTGTCTCAAATCTTCCCCCTGTTCAGCAGGCTGCCTTGCATGGGAGAAGGGAAAATGAGACGTGAAAACATGTATGTTGCTGTCTATGTGATTTACTTTTGCGCAATCTTTGGCTTCAGAGCACCTGGTCACACTGCTGCAGGGCACTCTGGAAGCTTTGGGTCAGTTAGGTGTCTCTGCTGGTTAATCTCTCTTGCTTCTCTTGCAGGAGCAGTTACAGCTCCATTGCATCTCCATCACAAAGCAAGGGGTACTTGCCTTAATTGGCTGGTTTAAACTGCTTAGGTGATAACTAAAAATACAAAACAGGGACCTTCCTCATTTAGGGTCTCTGGGAAAATCTAATAAAACTTTTCCAATTATCTTAAGGTGAGAATCACCAGAATCACCAAAATTAATATTCTTAGACAACATTTAAAGGATTTGGAATTCATGCTGGCTTATCTAATCATGGCGCTATCACTTCCAGAGTCTTCAGCAAGACTTAAAATATTTCTGGTTTTCTACGAATACAACATTGAAGAACTAATACAAAATTTTTGTAGTGACTCATAACTCAAAACCACAACTGGCTTTTATATTGTGTCTGAATAAATTGTATGGGAGTTAAATGCGTTTACTTTTTTTGCTCAACTTAAATCTTCATTCATGCCTCAAAACGTTTAAATCATTTATTTGCCAAGTTAATATACTGCATGAGTTTTGCAGGTGATGGCTTTCTGAAAATGCTTTTTGTCATACCTGCACTCCAGCAAGAATCAAGAGGGTGAATTGAGGGTAACGACTACAGATTTCAGTAAAAACAGGGAAAAAGATGGTGGACTGACTGGGTGGGAAGCATTGCCATTCTGCTCTATTGAGAAAAATAATTGGCATCTACTGGAAATAAGTTTAATTATGTATGTTTCTGTTTTTTTAAGAGATGAAATTGGATTAATACCCTGCCCTGAAGCCAGGTATAACCGAAGCCCTATCGTCCTGGTGGAAAACAAGCTTGGTGTGGAGAGCTGGTGTGTCAAGTTTCTTTTGCCATATGTCCACAATAAACTTCTCCTCTACAGACAAAGAAAACAATGGCTGAATAAAGATGGTAAGTTACCCAGTTGGGTAATAGTCTGTTATGTGATTCTTATTGCACATTTTTTATTAATCATAGAATCGTTTAGGTTGGTAAAGACCCTTAAGATCATTGAGTCCAACTGTAAATGCTATGAAGTCCACCACCAAACCATGTCCCTAAGTGCCATGTCTACACATCTTTTAAACACCTCCAGGGATGTCACTTAACCACTTCCTGGGCAGCATGTTCCAGTGCCTGACAGCACTTCCGGTGAAGAAATTTTTCCTAATATCTGGTCAAAACCTCCCTTGGCGCAACTTGAAGTTGTTTCCTCTCATCTAAGAGACCAACCCCCACTTCACAACAACCGCCTCTCAGATAGTTGCAGAGAGCAACAAGGTCTCCCCTCAACCTCCTTTTCTCCAGGCTAAACAACCCTAGTTCCTCAGCCATTCCTCATAAGACTTACTCTCTGGACACTTCACCAGTTTCGTTGCTCTTCTCTGGACATGCTCCGGGACCTCGATGTTTGCCTTCTAGTGAGAAGCCCAAAACTGGACACAGTACTCGAGGTGGGCCTCATCAGTGCCGAGTACAGGGGGACAATCATTTCCCTAGTCCTACTGGCCACACTGTTTCTGATCCAAGCCAGGATGCCCTGGCCTTTCTTAAAGCCAGTTTAACCTGTTCTGAAAGAACTGAGTGTTACTGGTGGGAGGGCAGGCTTTGGATTGTGCATCTTGGCACCTTAAATGAGTTGTAGCAACCTAAACGAGTTGTAGGTTTGCTTAGTTGAAAATGTAAATCCTTTGTCTCTTGCCCAAGCTAGAATGGTTAGAAGGAGACAAGTTATTCCCTAGAGTAATTCAGGGGAGTGATGTTAATCTTTACAGAAGGAATTTTGTCCTGCTTTCCTGAATCAGAGGGAAAACTGTGGTGGCGTGTGGATCTAAAGTAAGAAACAAATGCAGTGTTTTTCAGATGTCAGGGTACCAGAAATCATTACTGCATATATCTTGGTAATTGCAAAGCTTTATTTCCTTTTTTATCTTTTTGTTTTGGTTTGATTTTTAGTTTGTTTTACTTGCATGAAAAATACTTTGGTATATGTGGTCTATTTTGAAATTTTTTTTAAGAATTATAAATGTGTGTGACATGGGAGATACTTGACAGTGTTCTGTTGTGTTCAGAGCAAGAATGAAAAAGGGTAAACTTAGTTTAAGAAACTATTATTATTTTTTTTTGTACATGATTTCAGTTCTCATCTGAATAGCAGTCAGCATAAAAAAATGTTCTTACTGTAGGCTTATGTCAGTGTCTTATTTCTGGTGTTTGTTCATGGTCTTTTTGAGGCTTCTTTCTTGTATCTTCTATCTGCTGAGGCATTTGTAACATTTTTGTGTCCCAGGAGGAGGGATATCTTTTCTATTAAAGAACCAGTGACCACTCACAGAATTCAGTTTGGGGCCCTTATCATATTGTAATTTTTTTCCACTTGCATGAAACTAACCTAATGCATAATGGCTGTGTACATTGTGCTTTAAAATTACTGTCTTGGACTATGTTCCCCTCCTGGAATATACCCAACAGCTACCATCTATTGGATTGTGTTGATTGCAACTATAGCAAAGGTATTCTCCCTGATTGCTTGATGAACTAGGGGGTTAAATAATTATGCTTTAAATAGTGGGATGCTGGCAGACATCTGATGCAGACTCTAACATCTGGATGTCATATAACTAACATGCTGTGCTGTCTTGAATATATGTTTTGAGAGTAGGTCTGTGTAGATCAGGAAGAGAGTTAGTAACATCTTTTTCTTGAAAGAACTGCCATTCACTTTCCTCTTTAATGTTTTATTACTAAAGACTGTGTCATCTTAAGTGAATGAAGCCAGGTGTGCACTTCCCCTCATTAAAGCAGAGGGTAAGGGATGGGCAGATGGTATTAGATGAGTCTATTATAAATGTGTATTTGAGCTTCTTTTGCATGCAGGGACAGTGGAGGAAGAAGATTGAGCTCTTCAGAGAATCTTGGCAAGGGAGAATTCTAAAGGCAATGAATGTTGCCTACTTTTCTTTGCCTGAGGGTGGGGTCTAGAGTTATGAAGCAGGCTTTAATTCCTTATTACAAACACATGGATACAGAACGCAAGCATTTTGAAAAGAGTAGCATTAAATGGCAGAGAAGGTTCGTAATGTGAGCGTAAATGTGCTTGCCTTCTACTGGATATGGGGAGTTCATACACAGGAACTTTTTATCTCTTTGCAAACCAGATCATGATAGAGAGGAACCCATTGTACTGGTAACATATAGTCTCCAGTGCTTGCTGTGTACCTGGGGTGGTGTTGGAGTGACAAAGCACTGGCTTGATACTTGGAGCTCATTCTCCATCCAAAAGAGTAACTTAAAGCTGAAGTGTTGGTTGTTTTTTTTTTTCATGTATTGTTGTGTATGACCGACCTTTGCGTTGTCTGCATTATTTCCCACACCCCCCAACAGAGGGTCATTATGTGATTACCTGAGAATTGTTCCATGCACTTCTTAAATTTTGCATTGTCCTTTATTTTTTATTTTCACATCATTTATTTTCTTAAATATTCTTTCTCATTGCAGACATTTTTTAAAGACTTTTATTCCTAGGGGGTTATATGTCTAATATATGTAGCTTCCATTTCTTACTTAGTCTCTGTGGTTTATGGTAGTAAGCCCTGGATGTTTTTGATAGCTGCCACCAAGTTCCTGGTGGTGCCTTCAGTTCTGATTGCAATCAGATCACAGTCACTGGTTTCTAGTTCTGAATTTATAATGCAGACAATCATACAATTCAATAAAAAGAGCTTTATATAAGGAACATTGTGTGAGCCGATGCAGGCAGGACACAAGAACAACCACAAAACCATGGATTAAGGTCCAAGAACAAATTTAATCTCAATACCTTATGGATCGGGGAACCTCTGAAGCAGCACCTGGGCAGAGGCAGGCAAGCAGGGGACACGGGTACCGTGGAGCAAGATCCTTAATAGCAGGAGAGTCCTTGTTAGTAAGGCAGTGAGGGAGTGAGAGAGCTCCCACTTGCTGTTTGGGGCTGTATTTCAAGGATTCTGGCAGGCAGAGTTTTCTGCTGTGTTTTGATCTCTTCAACAGCAGGGCAGGAATCTCGGGCGTGTTTGATAAGGTGTCCCTGAGTCCATCCCAGGACTATGTTATCTGAGTGCAGATGTTCTACTTCTTGAGCACACAAAACTAAGCAACAATTAGTGTGATAGATGTGTTTTCCAGCACCCCACATGCGAGTCACTTGAGCGTGTTTACAGTCCTCCTCACCAATCTTCCATTACTGTCCCACAAACATAAATAACATTGACATGTAGCCACAAAGGAATTTTAGCATTTAAAGAGCTGATCTTGTTAGCAAGACCAATGGTGCTCATTGCAGTGGTTTTTGCAGGTCTGAGGTAGGAGTTTGTGAGGTGTATTTTGATTATGCTGCGTGCCTTCAGCAGGGACATTTCTTATTTCAATCTGAAGTGTTAGAGAGGAGTCCTCCCCTAGAAACTGACATGCAGACAAAAGCTAGTTGTATTAAGCCAAAATGCAAACCACTGAGATTTGTGTCCGTCTTGGGCTGGGAGGCCGGAGACTACCCGTAGCTGTTAGCTAAAGGGCAGCTGGGTGCTGACGTGCTGCCTCCATTCACACCGGTCCAGGCGCTTTGTTGCGGTGATGCTGTGGCACGTATCTATCCCTCCAGGATGGTACGGTGTGCTGACTCCTTGGAGTGTCTCTGCTTCCCTCCCAGATGAAGCCTTGCAGAACCCTTCCTCTCAAAACACAGATCATAAAACTGTGTTGGTAAATACTGGAGTGTTACGAAGCTTAGATAACTAACTGCCTGTTTGTTGAGACTTGTTTGGCTTTCTTCTTTTAAAAACAAAACTCCATTTTCCTTTGTTTCTTCAATTATAGAAATCAGTGTAAAAAAAAAAAAGAGGTCATCTACAGCATTTCCATGCCTATTGAGGTTTTGTGTCACTGCTGTAAAACTTGATCAGGACCTCATTGTTAATAACCTGCTTGTAAAACAAGGTACAGCTTTAGTATGTTTTACCATAATCGAGTTTCACATTTGATAGGAATTTTAGCAGACTCTGAACTGCCTTGGTAGGAGGAAACGAAGGTGGAAATTTCTCTAATACGGCATAAGTAGGTATACTCTATCAGGAGATGTTATGTTTTCTGTATGTTTGAAATATCCTTAAGGATTTTCCTCTAAATTCCTTGTTGTAGACAAAAGTGCGTGCTGGAATTTATCAAGGTAGTTGTATTCTTCTAACTGTAGTGAAGGGATAGATTTGTTTATTGCTGCTGCAAAACTCAATTGCATATTCTGTTGATGCTTGTAATGAACAGTGATTGCAAATATAGTTTCTTGTTACCTCTTTGGTCTTGGTTGTATTACTGTGAGCCATTTTAAATAGAACAGGGAAGAAAAACAGTGTGTTGATTCAAGTGTCTGCTTTCAGATGTATTTAGTATTTTTTCTGGCATGATCCTGAAAGAAGGAAGTGCTTTATAATCAGTCATTGATAGCTTGCTGTAACAGATGTTTAATTTAGCTATGTTTTCTTTTAGATACTTGAATAAGATGGTGTCTTGGAATGCAGAATCATGACTGCTTCTCTTCTTGCTATTGTTCCAGTTTAGAAATCCTAATTTTGCAATGTTTTTATGCTTTCTCCAAAATATCTATTTAATTTATGTGTCCATATTATTTCTATTATCACGAGATGGTTTTCTGAAATTGCTACAAACTTTTCTCTTTGTATGCAAACTAATGTTGTACATACTCCCAGGATGTCCTTACTTTACATAAATCTGTGGTACCACTTTTACAACACTATTCTGAAAAGAACATCTTAGTGCAATACACTTATGAAAATAAGAATCTGGATACAGCCATATTTAAAGAGAAAATGAGCTAAAAATATTTTGTTATATTTGTCCTTCTGCAGTGGGGGAGACTTCCATGTACAAAAGGTCATGTATGTTGTGAGCGTACCTGATGTTATAGTTAGCTTAAAATGTATCTAGCAAAAGTACTTTTGAATGGTAAATAAAAGACACTGTTTTTTGTTACTGACACAGAGGGAACTAGCTGGCAACTACTATCACTGTGTGCCGGATATGCCATAAGGCTTTCTATTGAAAAGTGGCTCGGAGGTTATTAAAATGGTGTCATTTGACATCTCTGGCTCAGAATCCACACTTCACGAAAGCTTCATTTGTTACTGGTTAATATATAAATATTAATCACTTGCCAATATATAAATATTAATCACAGCCCTCTTTTGAGAAAATGACGGAGCGCGTCCTTAACGCTGCGGCTGCAGACCTGAAGCGGAGTGTTCCTCCAGCGCTGGTGTACCTGTTACTGTGGACCTGGATGTAGGAAACACACGCAGACTCAGGGTTTGTTTATAAAGTTGATCTCACAGAGCTGAGATCGTTTCAGGAGCGGTGTTTGTGCCTGTATTGCAGGCTTACGGTTGGACTTGACAATCTCAAGGGTCTTTTCCAATGTGAATGATTCGATTCTATTCTATTGTTGCATAAAGCATCAAAAAACGTTGCCATGAAAGAACCACGTGTTGCTTTGAGATTTTCCTTGTGTCTGCTTCTTTCCTTTGGTAATGTTTAGGATGCCTCTGTAGCGAGAAAATGGACAAAATGGTAGACAAAGCTTCTGTTTAAATTGGGCTTGATTTGTTGCTGTTCCAAGCCTTTGATGTTACTGGAATAGTCATGTTAACTGGAAATCATAACTTAAGAGGATAAACAAATTGTATTTTTCTAAGTGGAGTTATGTATACTATGAAAACCATTTCTAAAAGGTATTCAAAGGACCAAACTAGGCTGTAATAAGCTTTTTGCTTCGCTGTAGCATATACAGTGGTAGTACCTAGTAATTACTAAACCCATTATTGTATTCACAAAATCCAACTCTCAAAAGTTCAGGATTTTTTATGTGACTTAATTCAGAACTGCCTCTAATCCTGCTCTTTTTTGCAGTATTTTTCCATGTCTCTATTTTTTTTCTTATCCTACACTGCAATTTCATTTACCTTTCCCTCCTATAGCAAACACCTTTTGCTCCTGTAACAAATGAAAAAGTTCTGCAGACAGATCTCCTTTATGGCACAACTTACCATGTTTGAGCACTGGAGCCTTTAGATGCAGCCCTCTGACCTGTTGGCAAAGTGATAACCAGCTGAAAATAAAGTTCACCATGGGAAGTGTCAGTTGGACTAGATTTGGTGCTCTGAGCTCTTCTTACTATGTTTCAAAAATTACACTAAACTAGCAATTTGGTCGCAGTCTAGATTAAATATAATTTAAAAAAAGTTTTAAAGTACATGTGGCTTTTGTGTAGGGGAGAAGCCAGTAGTAGAGTTTTTTGTGCTTGGGTTTTTTTGCATTTGGGTGTTTTTATTGTTTGCTTTTTTTTTGTAAACAATCACCAGTTGGGGAGAAAGTCGGCTGGATGGGGTAAATTTGCAATTAATTGAATAAAGGTATTTAGCCTTGCTTTTGTGTCAACAACACTGGTACTTCCTGACTTTTTTAAATTTTTTTTTTTTACCTTGAAGAAAGTCTCAGTTGTGAGGTAGTGAGTATTTTGAATTTGATGTAAAGATTTATGTTACCTTGGAAGAGTTATTATTAGCTTTTAGCCTATTACATTTTGAAAGGCAATTTTTGTGCATTGTTTATGACACAAGGGAATAATAGCAGAATAATCAGAGCATTTAATTATGTATATTCATGATATGTAAAATGGAGAGTTATAAAGCTATAGAACAACTACTAATATTGTGGGAAAGTAAAATGGAAAACCTACATGAAACATGACAGCTCACAATTTTAACTATAGATCCTTATAACTGGTGTGTTGTTAAATGTTGCCACTGAAGTTTTTTGAATGTAAAATTGAAACAGTATCCAGCAAAACACTTAGTAGGTGTTTAATTTTACATATGTGATTAATCCTGGGTATTTGAAGCCCCTTGCTGGTTCAGGGGTTGGGTAAGTCAAAGAAAAAGCTTTGTACATTTAGGCAGCAAATTAGGAGGAAGCTTTTCGCATATGAGGAATAGTCATTCCCTGCCAACAAAGAGGGGTTTAAAAGGAAATGTTTCATTAAAGGAAAAAAAAGTCTCTAAACCCCATGAAAATAGAGAGTTAAGATAGTTCCTTGAGATTACTTTTAAAATATCACCCTAAAAGCTTAGTGCAAAACTGACAGAGTACAGTGAAGAAACTTCCTCCTCCCTGATCCCCATTTTACATGATGGCCTAACATGTTCCTCGTAAGTGGGAACATCATGGGAAACACAAGGTTACTTTCTGGAACATAAATTAACGAGCAGTCATACAATAATATGCAAAGGAATTCCACTTTTTGATTCACTTAAATATTAACTTCTTTCAAAGTCCTGGTTCAAAGATACATGAAGCCATGTTCCTTTGTATTTTAAGTTAATATGCTCCGTTATTGTTGCGTTTCATCAGTGTCTTTTTAAAATTTCATTTTACAGTCATATTAACTACACTAACCAGACACCTAGTTCCACAAGAGACCTTCTTTTTCCTTTTCCTTTTTTTTTTCCTTAGAAAGTAATAAAGTGTCTCTTACTTGCTGGAAATCACCTGGAGTACAATTGGTTTAACATGTTAAATGCAGGGTGATTAGGAGGGAATGTAGCCAAACTTTCTTGGCAGTAAAAGGCTGGATAGGCACCATCAGTTTTGAAGCAAGTTTTTTCTTCTTACTCAGTTGCAAAATTACCTTGTAAATTTAAGAGCTGTGGTTGCAGGACAGGTTAACTATCTGACGCTGGGTCTCCTGAGAGCAGAGATTAAGGGAGCCAAGGCAGTGACAGTCCTTAGTATGTCAAACTTAAGTGGAGATTCCTCATGGATCCCCACCAATTACTGTGGTGGGACTCAAATTGCCCGAGTGGTGCAGTGCAGAGGGAAAGACTAGTTACAACAAAATTACCCTTTCATTCTCAGCAACCGTATACCTCAGTGTTGTTTTTACAACACTGTTAAAAATAAGTGTAATACGTAAATCTACAGTCTGTGCAGTGCTTAAATGCAGGGATGCAAACAAATGTTCCATATGTTCTTTTTTTAGTGACTTATTCCTAAAACCTCAGTCTGAAGCAAGGCTGTCACTTTAGAATATATTTAAAGTTTTATGGTGTTTCATTTTCCTAGCTACAGGTTTTTTATAGTATGTGTATTTTTTGTAACAGTATAGTATATGGCAGCCATCTGCACCTCAGACTTGTACTGAAATAGTAGGATATATTTTTGATGGTGCTATCTTATTTTAAAACTGTTGGGTTTTCTTTGAAGAATTCTCCGTGTATGATGTATACGGTGTGTCTGCAATTTAAATCACTAAATACTCAAGGATTCTATGTAGTGGCTGCCCCTCACTGAGGACAAACTGTACGTTTTGGTATAGCCGTACAGGTGGAGGTCAGAAATATCCAGCTAAAACTTCTTAGCTGTAAGTTCTTAGTGAGACAGAAGTCCTTTATTTTGCTCCCTCTTAAATTAAGCTAGCATTTCTTCTGGAATGAGACAGAGCAGTGATTTTCAGAGGTGAGCATCCGTAGGTACAGCAGCCTGCAGAGGAGAGGCTTTGAGGACGGAGAGTAAGCGAGCGAAGAGAGAACACTGCTATGTGGAAATCATTACTGATATTTGTGTCTCTTGTTCAATCTTTTTAGAGCTGTTAGATATCACATGTACCCTGCTGCTGCTGAACCCCGACTTCACCACTGCTTGGAATGTGAGGTATGTTGCACTCAGCGAATGACATCAGCAAGACCTGAACCTTATGTGTGAGTCAGCGGTAAGCTTTGTTTTGAGTGGTAATTAGTGGCACAGCAAGAGCTTTTGATCTAAGGAGTGCTGAAGGAATGTTAAAAATCTCAAAGTCTCTTCTATCCTGTATGCCTTGCAGATAGTTTCAGACTGCCTTTTTCTTTTGTTTTTTCTTAATTGTAGTGCAGGATAAAGATCACACTGCATGTGAAGGCATGTGTTTGCTCCACAATGTTGGGTGATACAAGTCCCATTGAACTGTCGGCTCCTGTCACTTAAGGAAGGCCATTTGCAACCTTTGAATGGGCATATCCTTTTCGCTGAATCACATAGTGCCCATCTGATGGCTGCTGTCTGTCTTCACTGTTTTCATTTTACCCCTCTTTGAATAATATACCCGAGTCCTTTTGAGATACCAGTTCAATTTGCTGCCGTTACCAGCGCAACTGATCAAAGCTAAGTAGCCCTCAACAGATACATTGCAAGAGAAGGGGAGGAAGACAGATATCTTTTATTCCAGATGCATTCTGCCCCACCCTGCTCCTTTCTTGTTCCTGTTGGGATTAGTCTAGCTTCACCACTGGTCATACTGCAGCACCTGTCCAGGAGTCATTATGGAGGAGGAGCAGGAATTTACCTCCTTGCTCTTAATGGAGGCCAGAAGCAACAGTTGTTTACAACCCTGTAATCTGGTAATTTTTGTGTAAATCTCAGAGGTGGGGGATTATTCTCTTTCTTCTGCCTAGGTAAGACTGGAGACAGTCTTAAAGGAATAGTTCTAGAAGGGCTGGAGAACTGTCAGAAATTTATGTGTTAGTGTCTGGGAGAGCTCTCATTAAATAATGGACTTTTGTAATTAAGATGCATTGTTGCAGTAGGAAAAATTAACAAAATTACCTAGAAAGATGGCGGCTGCAGATAGCTGTCAGCCCTAGATATGGCATATTCAGCCTTTATTTATTATTTTTTTCTTTCTGCTTTCACTGGTAGTGTAGTTCTGAGGGATTCTGCTGTGATCTGCATCTTTCTGAGGATGAAAATGATAGCAAAGGGCTTACTGTCATGAAAATGTATAGATCGAATAGCTTTCAAGTGATAAAATGGAATTAGGAGCATGTATAAGTACTAGAGCTACTATAGTAATGTAATCTTGTGGTACTTAAAACTGAATTCAGGTTTCTGTTTTAGGTTTTGCAAATACATCTATCCTTATCAGTCTGGCTTTTTTTATTCCTGGCAGCTGAAAGAGTTTGCTCTTATGTACACGACAGGAGTAGTTCCAAGTTGTGAATGGAATTAAAATGTTAAGGAATAGGGTTGAGGATTGTTTTTTCTCTTTTATGACATTCATGGTTTACCAAAGTATAGAAATTACTACAAAAGGTGGCCTTGCTTCCTGAATTCTTGGCCAGTGGCCTGGCTGGCAGTCTGCCTTTGAAGCTCCATTTAGCATTCAGAGAGAAGCTGTTGTTATGCCAGCCAGTCAATAGCTGTGGAGTTTACCACCAAGCCTGCTCTAGCTAAGGGACTATTTTGCTGAATCTGACCCTACATTGTTCTAGGCTGCTGCTGGGAGTTGGCTCTTATGAAGGGTAGGCACAACATTTCAGCTTCTCTTCTGTGAAATTCCTACTTCAGTAAATTACTTCAGGTGTAACTTCAGGTCAAAGCTACGTGTGTGGCATATACAGTCACAGAGTAGAGGACACACAGTGTTCTGCGCACATGCTGGAGGTAAATCCTTTTTCTGAGGTAGTATAAACTGGGAACTAATTGTGTAGGACTTGGACTCTGCTTGCAGAACATGATGGATCTGCCCTGGGATGATTGTTTTCATCTTGCTCAGAGGATGTTTGTTGTGCTGGATTCATCCTATATTCTCCACACACAAATTCACTGCTTTATTTTAAGGGAAAAAAGCATCATAGGCAATAAGTCACCTAAAAAATAAAAGCATAATAGCTGTTTACTGAGTAGCACCCCTGCACATAGTGTTTCCTGTAGAATTTATTGACTCTTTCATTTTAGATAGTGGGAAAAGGAAATCTCTTCCTTGCAAAGGAGACAGGACTTCCAGAGCAAGAAGACTGGAGTGGCGGTGTGGAAGGCTAATGAGCATTTCAGCTCAGCTGACAATCAAGGAAGGTTGTATCTGATTAATGAAGCACAGGACAACATAAAACTCCAAATGTGTTACCTGCTAGGAAGAGATAGATAACCTGTCTCGACTTCAGAGCTATTTTAAAGAATTGTAATATGCTTGCATAGGTTTATCATTAATTTATTAATGTTAATTAGAAGTGACAGGGACTATAACCTAAACCATGAGAATTAAGCAAGAGCTAATTGTGTGGTGGAGGAAGGCAAGCTAAAGAGACATATGTCTCTTCTTAGAACTTGAAAGGAAATCCCTTTTATACTGAATGGGCAAAAAGACATCTCCAGTTGTTAATCATAATTACAGTTATCCTATGTTTTTAGAGGTTGAAAAAATCTTCCAAGTTAAAATGACAAAAATCATTATGTAAGTGATTGTAAAGGAATTGCCTGGGTATTTTTGTTCTTGCTGATATACTTGCTGGCACATACAATTGATCAAAAGTCAAAAGACATTCAGTAACAAGAAAACAGGCATTATATATGGCCCAAACTCCTTGGCTTTCTGATTAGTAACAGAAAATGTGATGGAGAGACACTCAAATACCGTTGACTCCGTGATTTCTGCGTAGGTTTGGGAACCAACACATTGTGTGTGTATGTGTGTGTTCAGATTATTTAAAATGAAGTTCTTTGATCTGGATTTATTTTACTGGGCCCGGTTGAATGCAGTGTGCATATATATACATAGCAGAGTGGAATGGGTTAATCCGCAAAAAGCTTTTAAAACTCCTGTAGTTTGCCAGTGGGGTTCTATTATGATACAAAGGAAATGGCATGCTATTTGTTATTGGGATTTGTGTTCTTGCTTTCAGGTTACTACTTTTATTCAGACAAATTTATTTTATCTTTTGTAGGAAAGAACTAATACTGTCTGGCACTTTAAATCCACTTAAAGATTTGCATCTTGGAAAACTGGCGTTAACCAAGTTTCCAAAGAGTCCAGAAACATGGATTCATAGGTTTGTTTCCCTTGCCTTCTCTTGCCTCCTCACACTTAAACGTTTTTCCTAGGGTTTTTTTCCTGCACTTGTGTTAAGGAGAACTGTAAATGAAAGAGGACATCTAGAAATATAGCAAATTCTTTGAGCCACTCATTGTAAAATGCTGTGCTTTGGCTTTTGAAGATACCTGCCTATATTTTGCACTTAGAACTAAAATCATATGCACCTTTTTTTGCTGCATTTTTTTTTAATTAACTTTGGAGGTGGGATAAATTTCCCTAAAGGTTTATCATGTCTTCCAGCACCTAAAATTCTCAGCCTGAGAATTCTGATTCCATCAATAGTAAGTATTTGAGCATTGTGGGTTTCACCCTCTTTCCCCCCCTCCTCCAACGTACTACTATATTGCTGTCTACAGGCATTTCAGAAAGACAAGAATCTGTAAAAGCTAATTTTTATAGCTGAAGCTGGGTTCTTTTCCAATCCAATACTGGTCTTTTTTGGTCTGGTAAACTTATTTTTATCATTTCTAACTTAAGCAATGTCATTAAGTCACGACTACTAAATATTAAAACAACAGAGCACAGTTATCTTTGGAAAAGATAACTCCAAAATTACACAGATGCATAAAGCTAACCATCTCAGTCATGACTGAGTATATATAAAATGCCTGTGGCATAGCCAAGTGAAGTATAGATCCATTGCTCAACTTTGTTTAAAAAAACAAACAAACAAAAAAACCACAAAATCTTGGTGTGTGTGATTTTTATTTTTTTCCATGATGTATTTCTCACAGGATGACTTGTCCTTTTATAGACAGTCTTAAAAGAGATTTGAATGTAACACATTATAAGCATGTGTTTGTGTTTCACAAGTCCAGCATTAGGACGACTCTGAAGTTGTTACCCCATTAAGGAATTCATACTCTGTCAAAAATATAAAGCTTCAGTTGTATTGATAACATAATTTCAAACAGAAGTGCAAAAAAATAGAATGGGGCAATTATAAAACTCAGTAAGACATATCTAATATTTTTTTTCTTACACATGGCAGAGACCCTCACTAAAGATGTCAAAATACCTGCCATACATTTTGCTATATGTTTTGGGGAGTTTCAGTAGATCTTGTGCATATAGAGTCAGTATATCTATTGATTGCGCAATGGTCACTGAATAATCCCGCGTTCATTTGTGGTAGTTCTAGGAACTGCAATACTAATAGGAACATACAGAATCTGCATGCACAGTAGCAGAAGAAATTGGATTTCTTTTCTCCATATTTATTGGAGAAAATGTTCTCTTAAAAAATTTCTGAAATAATATTGAAATATTCACTAGGTACCAACAATACATTAAAAAACTTCTGAGGTTGTGCTTGTCTTCCATTCCTCCCATGCAAAAAGTAGAAAATAGCTAAGGTTTCATTTTAAATTTTTTTCTTTTGTAACCACAGAGACTATAAATCTGTATTTTTTTTCACATGATCTTGTATATATAATTTTGCTGAATTCCTTATTATATAAAATATTCACATTTTAAGTAATGTAAACAATTTTAAGATCAAAATAATTGGTCTTTTTATTATTTTAATCAGAAATTAGTGTTAATGAGCTAATATTTATCTTTTGTTAAAGGAATGACTCTCTACTCATTTAGCTTTCATTCCTAAACGTTTTTAGAATCTCCCATTTCTTGCAAGTCTACTGATTGAAGTGAAAAAAGACATTTTTAAAAAGCAAAAATTAAATCTTAAAAGTTACTACATTTCATAAAATAAAGTTATTCAAAAAAGAGCATGGTTTATGTGGCTGTACGTCTTCAGTTAAAACAATCATTATATAGGAAGATGGTGTATGAGTACTGGCTTCAGTCCACTGCCTGTGATTTCTGCTGAGAAATGCAGTCAGCTGTAGAAATTGCACTCTTATAAATTATCTTTAATATTGTCTTCTGATAGTTTAATTTTTTTTTAATAACTAAGAGAAAAAGACACAGTGTAAATAAAAAAATACCATTGAACAAGAATATTACAAGTGTTTTGAAATAAGAGAAAAAGCAAATGGACTAGCAAATATTTTTTAACAGTGATTGGCTTGTCTGGTTTTTATTTTTTGTATATATATATATAAAAACATATGCCATTTTATATGCGAATTGCAAAATAGAATTCTCATTTTAAAGAAAAGTAATTTATTATTTTTATTTAATTTACTGATTTCCTCTATCTAGGAGTGACACCTTTCTGAAAGTAGCTCTTGGTTTTGGAACCAATGTGAGCCAGTACAAAACAGAAAAACCTCTATGTCACAGACCGGAGCATGTCAAGCTTTCCAAAGCATTCCACATGGGCCCGTTGCAATTCTCTTGACACATGCTGCTGTGTGGAGGTCTACACATCTGTGTCCCATTTGGTAGGACCCTTTTGTGTAGAGTCTGCAGATGAACGTTTTCTGCAGCATTGAGGATGCCTCTCAAAATACTCATCTAAAAATACTACTAAAGTACTACTAAAAGTCAGTCCATAATAAAATTAAAGAGCCATGTATGAATCTCAGTCACTTCAAATATGTATAATTCAGCATTAAAAACATTTGTTTTGATCATGTCTGTAGCCCTTGAAACTATAAATCTTTTGTCCTTTCTTTCTGCTGGTGATGTACAGAAGCTAATTGGTCTTGCTGTGTGCAGTAGTGACTAATGCAAAAAATATAAAGCACAGTTAAATTTTTTTTAATGAATAACTTTTTTTTGTTCTCATTTTGGATACTTTAATGCTGTGCAAGTTTCTGAAAGAGGAGGTTGTTAGAAATCTCATGCAGACAGTTCTTGCATTTTTTTTTTTCTGCATTAATCTGCTGTTTCTTCTGTTTCCATTTAGTATGCTTTAAATAGCCATGACCACTTACAGTGAGTGAACAAACAAATACAGATGGAGTTAAATTATTTTGGAGAGTGACCATAAAGTCTTAGTTTTCAATATGGGAAGAGCTCAGATGGTTATGTTTACTACTGTTTCTTACTCATCGTCTATTTACAGTGTAGTTCAGATAATTGAAATATTAGAAAGGTTTAGTTGATTTGTATAAATGGAAAAACATTTTTTTCTCTTAAAATTGCTCTCTCACCATTAACACTGTACATCATTTAACCAGACGATGGGTGCTGCAACAACTAATTCAGGAAAACTCCTTGCCCAGTCATGCAACTAAAGGAAACTTGGGAGCAGCACCTGTGGAAAGAATTCACCGACTGGTGCAGGAGGAAATGAATGTCTGTGCTGAAGCTGCTGGGAGATATCCAAGCAACTACAATGCCTGGTCCCACCGCATCTGGGTTTTACAGCATTTGGGAAAGCTGACTGTCAAGGTATAATACAATAGTGAATAAAGTCTTAAATTTCCTTGTTTGGAAAAAAAAATACTAGTTTGCCAAGCAGATCCTATGACGTGAACAGAGAGTATCATACAAAGGTAGCATGGGTAGCTAGGAATGTTTTTAAAAAGACAGGAAAAACATTGGAATGTGTATGTTTTGCATTTTTCTTGCCAGTGTAGGCAGGCTCTGCTCTGCAGAAGGAAAAGATTTTTCTTGCCCATGCACAAAGTTCTGTTTGTGTACTTAATGAACTTGTGGCAGGAGAATAGATGGGATTGTGTGAGCCGAAATACAGAAGAGGAAGCTGAAAATAATTCTTCTAGCACTAATCTTGAAATGCACAGTAGAGAAAAGTATAATACATGATAGATACTATTTTGATAATGTAATGTGATGTCTTAATATCCTCATTCAGCTTATGTGTGGTTTCAGAATATTGAAGGATTAAGTAAAGACAGCAGGAATTTCAGAGAAAGCGTAGGAGTGCTAGTTACAACTAGTTTCTTCAGCTCCAATGGTATCTTTTGAGAGCGTTTAAACTGGGGGCTGATCAAGCTGTTTCAGCTCCATCAGGGAAATCTTATGTGGTGGTGAATATTTCAGATCACATGTTAGTATCTAAAGCATCGAGACCTGCAGCAAACTGAATTAGTTAATGTGACATGGTCTAAAACCATATAGGCAGTTTTATAGTAGTGTGATTTCTAAGCTGTTAGGTGAATTCCTTCTGAATATTAGGCTGATACAATTCCATGTCACTCATGCTTTTTAATGGCAGCAGCTGCATTTTGCCATCTTGTAAATACTTAGGTGAGTTAGGGGGGAATTTAGTGGAGGTTGTAGAGTCAGTATAGCTGGTCTTATGGGCCAGCTACTGCTAGCATTGAATGTTGTTTTGCTAATATATCCTGTTAATTGTCACTTGAGAAGCTTAAAAAATAGCTGTATCAGATTGGTAGTAAGTAGAGAGTGTGTTCCAGTCTTCATGAGGGAATCGGCCCAGAATTTGGACTCATCTACCTAGAAAGTCTGTATGGAAAAGTAGTTATGGGAAAGTCAGAAGAATTACAGGATTGGAGTAGATCGGAGATAAGAAGTTAGGGTTAGAGGCCTATATTAATAGGAGACAGAGTCTTTTACATAAATCTTTAATAGCTTTATTAAAAAGAAGGGGAAAAAGCAGCATTAATTAAAACTCTAATCATTTTATGCCTTGGTTAACAGTAGTTTGAAGATCAGGGTAACACCCTGAGTGCTCTTCGCACTTGCTATTTCTTGCTAATTTAAATAAACAGAAAGAACTGCGTTGTGGTAGAAATAACTCTTCTCAGAGCTTCTCAGAGTTACTCTGTGGGTTTATTCGTTGGCAGTTGTCAATGCTTTGTGTCACAAAGCATGCCTGTTAAGGAAGTATTTGAAATCTGTTCAGTCACTCCCAAGACCATTTAACTTCCCTGCCGTCCCAGTTCCTCTACTGGTTTTCAGGCTGATTAGTAAAGGAAGTAATGGTTTTCTCTGGTTTGTCTCAGAGCCAGTTTTGTCCCAACTGGCCTTTTTTACCTCTAGTAAAATTTCACTGGTGCTGCTGCTCCTTGAGCAATGTGTTTAAACCATTGGGAAATCTCCATGTTGACTTTAGTTTTTTTTGTCATGACACCACTAATATGTCTTCAGATAACCTAGCAAGAAGGTGTTTGGGATGCAGTAAAATTAGGGAAAAGTGTGGAACGTAAAAGATGAGAATGTTGAGATAAAATTTGTGGCTAAGTAACTTTAAAAGGCAAAATTAGAAAGTGGTTATTCTCAAGATATGATGTGAGGGAGAAGAAAGCAAATATGAAGAAGGACAGGATAATAGCAGGCATTACAGATATCCACAAAAATATATAGCTTGTGTTTTTCTTTGTCTTGTTTTGTACCTTCAGCCATTTGTGTGTTTAAATATCTGCTCCTTTAAATACAACCCTCTGAGTTCTGTCACACAGCTAGGACTCAATCAGCCTCACTGCCCCCTCATCTAGCCCACACTTCCTTAATTTTCTAATGAGGATGTTATGGTAGACAGTGTCAAAAGCCTTGCTGAAGTCAAGGTAGATAACAACTGCTGCTCTCCCCTCATCCAGCCATCCAGTTATAATATCATAGAAGGCTATCAAATTGGTCAAGCATGATTTACCCTTGGTAAATCCGTGTTGACCACTTCCAATAACTTCTTGTTCTTCAATGTGTTTGGAGATGACATCGAGAACGAGTCGTTCCATTATTTGTTCAGGGACAGAGGTGAGACTAATTGGCCTGTAGTTCCCTGGGTCCTCCTTCTTGCCCTTTTTGTAGACTGGTATGATATTTGCCTTCCTCCAGTCCTCAGGCACTTCTCCTGTTCTCCCAGACTTCTCAAAAATGATGGAGAGTGGCTCATCAATAACATCTGCCAGTTCTCTCAGCACTCGTGGGTGCATCCCATCAGGGCCCATGGACTTGTGGATGTCTAGTTTGGCCAAGTGGTCTCTAACCCAGTCCTCCCCAGCAGAGGGAAAGTCTTCCTCTCTCCAGACCTCCCCCCTTGTCTCCAGGGTCTGGGATTCATGAGGGGCAGCTTTGGCAGTGAAGACAGAAGCAAAGAAGGCATTCAGCAACTCCGCCTTCTCTGTGTCTTCCACCACCAAGGCATATATATTTGTACTGATACATTTTCGAACAAGTGCACCACAAAAAGGGGTATAATTAGCCTTGTGTGTTTCAATCTTTTTCTTTGGGGGAGGCTGTGCCTCCTGTGCTGCAGGAGAAAAAAGAAAGACTTGTGCCTTTGCATCAGCTGGTCCTGTTAAGTAATGTAGGTAGCTTAGAGAAGGAGGTTAAAGGCAAGAATATACCACTAAGGTTATATCCAAAGTCGAAGTAAATTAAAAAGGTAGTTTTGATAGCTTTGGAGAGATTAAATTCCAAAGGAGGAGCAATGTGAGGAAAGAGCTTAAAGCCTTTAAAGAAATACAACCATTGGTTCTAATAGGGAAGGTAAAGTAAAAGAAGTTTTGTCCAGTAGCCAAGCTCACTCATCTTCCTAGAAATAGAAGGTTTAAAACCATTCGGAATTAAGAGAAAACTCATAGGTGCCAGCAGCGTGACAAATACAGATGCATTCACCAATGTAACTATGTACCAAAGTTACTGTGAAAGCCTTTCTGTGAGTTCACCAATTATCAAGTCAAGCAACTTAATTATGGACAAATAGTTCTGTATTCCACAGGCTCTAGGGCCTGGAACACTATGTTAGTGGTTGACATTCTTTCCTGGAAAATGAAACTGTGAATGACTTTAAATCCCTTTTTTTTTTTTTTTTTTTTTGAGCAACTCAGCTACCCTCTGACACCCAGAATGCACTAGGCAAAAAAAAAAACCCTAAAATCGATGTAGTTTGGTGTACCCTCTACCTCCTCTAAATAGTCTTTATTTCTAACCATTTTGAGATTCTTAAACCACTACTTATTTCTCATTATAAGTGGTTTGGGGTTTTTTTCCCCCTCACCCTGTGAGAAAGTTTCTGAGATGCCTGCCTTTTCAGAGCTTGGAATAAGTATAATTTCTCTTGTGCAGGCGTGCCAAGATACTTGTCAGGACACATTGGAGAAGGCTCAGTGGTTATTTAATTTTTCTCTGTGTGTTCTTAAATCATTACCACAGTAGCTGAAATCTCTAGAGGAGAGGTTACCTTAATACAGAGCACAGTGGTGGTAAACTCCTTCATTATAGTGACTGATAAATGTTACTGCTTTTTGTTTCAGGTTCTCCTTGATGAACTTTCATCTACTAAATATTGGGTGTCCATGCATGTCTCAGACCATAGTGGATTTCATTACCGCCAATTCTTACTCAAGTCCTTGATAGGCAGAACTGTGACTGACAACAAAGTACTGGTACAAAATCAGATGGTGAACGAGCAAAACCCTAGCCTTCAAAAGGAGGAGGAGAGTGCAGGGGCAGAAGCTGCCTGTGTGGAGGAGCAGAGTGTGGATCTCCCCCGCCATGTAGAGGAGGAGTTGGAGCTCTGTGCTGAACTCATTGATACTTACCCAGGGCATGAAACCTTGTGGTGTCATAGGTAAGAGGACTTGGTCAACAGAGCGTCCCTTTGATGGGTGGATTGTTCTTTGCCTGCTGTTTCCAGACAAATTGTTGTTCTGATTTTAAAAGGTACCACTCAATAAAAGATTTCAAAGCTACTATGTCTTAAGCATTTGGAAAGGGTTCCAGAGCACAATCAGAGCTACTGAATGGAAAATATGGTTGGGCTTAAGTACTTTGTTGATGTAGGCACCTCTTCTCCCTATAGTTTGTGCAAGAGACACAAGATACTGTTGATCAGCCTCCTCACACAAAATGTTTAAAGGGCAAAAGATAGGCAAAAGATGTATCAGCTGCAGAAAACCTCTGCTTTGTCAGCTGGGTGTAGGCGCCTGACTAGGTAGCAGCAGATTTGCCAAAGTGACACTGAGCCCTTGCAGAGTGTGAGCAGTGACAGCAGATTTTTGTGTCTGTTTGTGGGGTAATCTGGTAGGATGGCAAATGAACTGAAGCAGTTTAGTAGCAACAGCAGATTATTTTCAGTGCATGACGTTTGTTTTTTTTCCCCCTTTTTTTATTTCCTTCCTTTTCCTCTGAAGAAGGCGTGTGTTCTACCTTCAGCACCAGCTGAGCAACAAAATTCCTCTTCTGAATGCGGTGGTATCATCTGTGGACAGCAGTGATGAAACTCTGAATAATTCCCACCACAGTCCTGCAGCAAGTCACATGGCACAAGCTATGGATGTTGATGGTTTAAATGAATCCAGCAGCAAACAAGGTTATACTCAAGAAACAAAACGCCTGAAGCGGGCTCCTATGCAGGACTCTCTTGGTCCAGAAATGGAATACCGGTTCATTGATAAAGTACTATCAACTTGTAGGGATGCGGACCAAGCCAGGTTTGCTACGGCTTATAGAAAATGGTTAGTTACTTTTTTAGGTCAGTGATGGAAGAATTAAAAGCCTTCAGGGTTCTTCTTTTAGTGCAATATTCTCTTTTCAGACACAAATGCATGTCTTGGTTGCAAGTGTTATCTAACCATGTCTTTCTCACTCTTTTAATGGTCAGTCCTAAAGTTCACATTCAGAGTAGAAGTCTGTCACTTTATTTATTCAAGAACTGGCATACCTTTTTATTAAGCAAATGCAGTTTGTTCTTTAATCTTTTTAAGAAATCACCCTGTGTCAGCTTCCTACCGTGCCATTTTCTTACTTTTTAACTTCTGCATTAAGGTGGACTCTGAATCATTTGGCTTTAAAAAAAAAAAAAAAAAGGAAAAAGTCTGAAAAGCTTTTGAAACAGTGTGTCTGGAAAAAGAATAGGAGGATCTGTCAGTATCAGCTAAACCTGTTTCCAGGTTGTTCCTCTTTACTATAGTGGCATCTTGTTAATACCTTATTGGATTCAGACTATATTCAGCGAGTGCTATTACTTTTGTATTGGCAACCTTTGGTAGAATACCAGACTGCAGTGTTTCTTTCTCGAGGCTCCAGTAACAGTATTGGAGCCACGCCTTTTATTATTGTAACTGGGTTTTTGTTTGCTTGTTAGTTGTCACGTGAATTTGTTAGGAAAGTCTATGAAGTTGAAATCCTGAAAAGCAGATACAGGAAAATGTGACAGAAAATAGTTCAAACACACAAATTCACACTCACACTTAGAGTCAGAACTATATTTGGAAAAACTTGGAACAGCGTACTTTACCTCCATTTCCTGCTTGGTATTTATTTATTTATTTTATCGCAACAATCCAGAATTAATGGCACTTGATACGCATTTCTGAATGTATTACATACACTACGGATCTTAGCCTGCTAAATCACACATTGGTAACTAGTACTTGACCAAGACCATGTAAGTCCAACAGATGATGGATTAAAAAGTAATTCTTCTAATTGGTTACTGAGACTTTAAAATTAAAAACAAACAAACAACAAAAAACAACAAACAGCAGGAGGAAGCTGTCTCTTCACTTTTGTTCTTTTACAGAGCTTCAGTCTGGGTTTGTTTTTTTTGACTTCAGAGCACTTCTCCAACCATACATTTCTGTTTACATCACAGTAAATTTTAAGGGAATTTGAAACACATTTCTGTTCCAGTGAAATTAAACATGAATGGTTTATTTTGTCATTTCCTTAAAGCTTCTCTATATAAGGGATTTTTTTACACTAATGGAATTGTGCTGGTCCAAAGACCCAGAGGAGAAACATTGTACAAGTTTGTACAATTGCAGCATCACCTCTGTTCCAAATAGACTATTCACTGAGGGGATTAGATTTTCAAGCTAGAGTCTTCGCCAAAATTGCTGTATATTTCTCCTGCCCAAAGTGCCTCCTGACTATGATAAGTTTCAAGCTGCTGTTTCTGTTGGGCAGAGAGCAACAATGAGGGAGAAAAAGCCAAGTAGCCTGCTCAAAAGGTATCAATTGGAAAGAAAAAAGGCATTTGAAACGTGGAGTTTCAACAGTTCTATTTGATGGATGGGGCTTACTTTTGCATTTCAAAATGAAAGTAGACCACCTGTAGTCTCAGAGAGTATGTTCATAACTCATTTCAGGCACAGAGTAGCTATCAGAGACATTTCTAAATGTACACTGTTCTGTTTACAGTACCTAGATAAGACTGACCTAGGCTTGAGCATCTCCATGGCAAAGTTTGTCTCAGTGGGCATGGTCACCTGCCTCTGTATAGCCAGAGACATAGTCCATGGTCATTTGTTTTGAGGTGCTCTGGGATGCTCTCTTGGTTGATGGTTTTAGTTGCAGAAGAATGAAATCAAAGTGTGAGGGAGGTGTGGGAAGGGCTTGAGAGAATAATGTCTTCATAAGTTGACAAATGGATAGGTTCAGGTACAAACCAGAGTCTGAACCGAAGAACTTAAATTGAGCAAGAACTTCTACCCAAACCAGAGGACCTGATGTTTTTTAAGTATGAAAAATACATTAAAGCATGTGTAGTAGCCTGGGTCAGCTTTATTAATGGTATCCCATTAATGACTAGTATGGACCTGGAAAGTGTGAAGTCAGCTGTCAGTGTATTAAGGATCACATTCTTGGTCCTAGGTTAATTAGACAGCTACTAATGCAGTTGCGTGTTTTGTTTACCTTGGCAAAAATTACCTGTTTGTGAGAAAAATATTAGTGGTAGGAGCAGACTGGGAAAGGAGAGCTTGATAAATATTTCTTAAACTGTGGGAGCGAAGAGATGATCTCTCCTTGCACTGGAATGATTGAGGTTTTTAGAGGAAAAGATTTATGTTAGAATCTGACTTGAAACCCATTGTATATTTCTTCCAGATTATAACCTGGAGTCTTAGTTGGCTTTCTTAAAACTGTATTGTGGAAGTACTGTGCTATTGAATTTGACAGTCTTTCCATCATAAACACTTAAGATCAAACAGCTGCCCTCATACACGTGTGCAGTTCCTATTCATGCAGCACGAGTTATGTATGCTTGTAGGAAGAGAAGATTTGGTCCTATGTAACTGAACAGAGTTGCATTGTATTTTCGTAATTGGAAAATGTTCTGAGAGCTCTATTCAGAGATGGTGCTGATATTTTTATTAGTTTTGCAAAATGGTGATGGCTGTAGTATGACTTTCAAGTGTGGGTTTTTAAAGCCTACGCCTGATGGAGATACTCCTTTTTTTTTTTGATCCAGTGAGAATAGTTATATTTAGAAATGTTTGCTGGCTAGGCTCTGCCACACAGAAAACTAAACAATAAAAGTGAGATTGAAACAACTCATATCTTCTCCTTTTGAAAGAAATGCAAACAATAAGCTGTCAAAATCAAGCTTTAATTTTTTCATGGTGATGATATAAATTACATGAAAGAAGGAAACATAAAACTAAATTACTTGAAGCTGTCAATGTCCTGAAGCCTCTTACATGAAATGATTGAAGAGATACTTCCAACAAATTGCATTGAGCTCACAATGGTGTGATGTTCTGAAACTATGATCTTTGGAATGTACCTGTCTAACCATTCAGTATTACTGCGGAGTCCCATTTGGACACTGCTTGAAAAAGAAAAGTGGCTTCAGGCCATTGGTACTTCATAAGCCTAAAGGTAACAGAGTACAGCTACTTTAAGTAATGTACTTTAGTCGTTTACTGTTTCAGAGTCAGAGAATTATAATGTAGTCAATGAACATTTTTGCAGAGAAAATGTCCAGCAGAAACTGCAGAATACAAGGATCTCATTTTCTGAAGCTCCTTCAAATATAAAATCAAACTTTGTACATCTGTAAAGTCTTCATAGAAAGTTCAGCATCTTTACTGATTTTTATCTTCTGCTGTAGTATGTGTCATTTGAATTGATGCAAATTCTTTTTGTTCACTGGATTAGTCTTTGTAGAAATTTCTTTGTGCTAGAAACAAAGGGTTTTGAGGAACAAATGTAACTTGAAACTACAGAAATTAGAAGGAATCACACTTCTAAGGAGTAGAATTCTCTGCTGCTAAATACATTAACTGTTATTTCATTGGCATTTGATTTATATTGTGTGTTACAGTTACTGGAGCAACACATGCAGCATTAAAGATAGCTACAATAACAAACTTGTATAAAGTTATTGGAACGCATTGCTCTGCTGCTCTGATTAATATTTGTTAATCTACTCATGCCTACATATTAGTGTTTTGTTGACTTCTTGCATATTCTTTATGCAATTAAATCCTTGTGTCATTTAAATAGGGGATAAAGTAAACTGTCAGTTTATACTCTCTGATTAATTACCTTATATAGAAATTGTTTTAAGACAAATAAGTGAAGTGGTAATATAGTGAGAAAGCTTAGATTCTGTCTTACAATCAAAATTTCTGGCATTTTCAGTTTTGTGTTAGTGCTGCTTAATTAGAATGTGTAGCTAGTGTTTATGGACAGGAATGAGTTTTTTCCTAAGTGGATAATTAATGAATTTTTAAAACAGTACTGTATAATATTTATGAGCAGAAACGAAGGGTTTTGGAAAGGCTTGTCTGCATAACCAGACTCAACAAGCATACTTTTTCAGAATATCATATTAACAATTAACAAAATGTGACTACCAGAGAATAATTTTAAGTGCTGAGTCTTCAGAGACTTGATGATTGAATTTTTTGGACAAGGTTGTTTGCTTAGTTTTGTTTTGCCTTCTGTGAGGGAAGAATGTTCGTAGGGTTTTTTTTAATTTAGTAGGAATTGAACTGTTGCACTTGCAGCGTGGGGAAGAAACCCCACAACTCCTGAGTTGTATCTTCTAGAGCAATTTTGGAAAAAGAAGCAGTGAAGCTAAATGTAGATGTGACGTTTAAATGCGTGTGTGTCCTGTACTCATTTGGTGATGAGAGGTCTTTACAACTAGATCTTACTGTTCTATTAATGTCAGATATAAAGGAAGGAGGGTAACTCACCTATTCTCAAATACACTTAACATTCAAGTTAGTTTCAGAGAAAGTTCACTGTCCATGTCTAAGATAACTGTCCTTCTTTTTTTTCCCGTGTGCTCCAGAGGTGTGTTTCCTTCCCAACCTCTTCTCTGTTCTTCCAACCAGCAAAGAAGAATGTAGCAAAGCATTGGTGAGGTGGCCTCATTTTGTGTTTAGGTAACTCTGACTACCTCCCAAAAGTGCTCTGATTGATATCCTTAAGTGGAGTTCATCAGGCTCAGTCTTTTCAGAACCTCATGCCAGGCCTACATCCTCTTTCCGAGGTGAAAAGCAAGAGCTTTATCTATGAAGCTGTCTAGTTTTCCCAGGAGAGTTTAAAGGAGAAAAGGAGAAAAAGAAAAAAAATCTTGTAGTTGGGAAAACTAGCATGAACTTTCATTAGTCTTTTCCTCTGAAGAAGCAATGTATTGTTGAAAAATAGAGGAAATACGTGCTTCCAATAAATTCTTTGTAGACAGTTTATGCTTTTGAATTATAGACCTGACACTTTCTAGTGGCTTTTTCTTAGTGTGTAATGTTACTTCTCAGGGCATAGTCTATTGTAGTGAATTAGGGTACATTTTTACAGTTTATAACTATTGATTTTAAGAAAAATCCCATAAATGCTAAACATGTAATAACTGGCTTTAAAATTTTTTTGGCTAGCATAGTGTTTTATATCTACCCAGAAGCTAATACCGTACCTAATGATTCACAGTAGACCTTACCATCTCATCTGCATCATGTTGTTGTTCTGTATCTTAAATTGATGTTGCAGTCTTGCAGGAAGCTCTGGACAGTTGCTAGGTTTCTTCTCAGAGTTCCCTAGGACTATTCAGTAGGATATTCAGTATCTCAATAACATTTATATAGTAATGATGGGGAAGCTTTTTACAGTGTCTGTGTTGATGCACTATGTATCTTAGGTTGTTTTTTTTAAAACACTTTTTAGGAGTACAAATAGTAGAATTGCAAAAGCTTTCAGTTGTTGATAGCTGGCAGACGCTTACGTACAATACAAATATTCTAATGAACAGAACTGTTAACTGAAGTCTAGTTTATTAAGCGTCTTTATCTACGCCATCTGGAACCTGCTGTTAATCCTACTGTATAGATGGAGGTGGGGAGATCCCACAGCAAGGTGCATATTTTCCTCATGGGATGCTTTCTGAAAGAATATAATTACGGCAAAACAAAGAGCTTTTCCTGGATGACGTATTCCTGCATGTTCATTGTGAATAAAGTTATGAAATTGGTACGTCATTAATACAGTAAGATTTCCTGAATGGCTGTGTAGAATGAGTACATAAATGTGTTTTGGTTTTTTTTAAAGAGTAATCCCTGTTATTTTAAAAAATTCACACAAATTAAACAAGATACCAGAGCTTGTTTTTACAAGACAAAATATATTTATACCTACTGCATTCATTCCCTTTTATTCCAGTTTTTCTTTTTTGGAGTGGCTACATTTAAGACTGCATAGTCATCTTGAAAAGTTTGCTTAGGAATGTTGTTTTTAAGTTCATGTAATAGAAATAGTAGATGTCTTGGATGGTTTTAAGTAGCATTAAGATCCAAGGTAGTGACAGCACTACAGTATATAAGTAAGCCATTAAACACTAATTTTGTAACACAGTCATGTCCATCGAAGTAGTATGGTATTTAGGGCAAAATGTTTATTTTATCAAGATACGGGGAAAAAACACTTAATTCTCACAGCTTTCATAGTAGGGGGGAAATACAGTTGGTTTTAAACATAATATTTTGCAATATTTTTTCTATGAAAAGTTCTCAGATACACAGTTGTGACCGTTGTAAATTTTATGTAGATTTCCAATGCAGATAAAATAGATAAATTGTAAGCTTTGTAGCAGAAAGAATAAAATGATGACAGGACAGTAAAACACTGGAAAGTAATCTGATAAATGATCAGTGTTCTACAGGATAGTGAATGTAAAGCGTTAAGTTTGTTCTTCGCTGGTCTTTGTCATAGGATGAATTTCTTTCTAGAAGGGGATTGTTTTCTTTCTTTCTTTTTTTTTTTTTTTCCAATTGGTAGAGAGCTTATCTGTGAATAAATTATCTATATTTATTCTCCCACAGTAATGTGGATGTATGGATGGATGGATGGATGAATGAATGACGGAACTGTATGTAGGCGATGTCGTGTGAAAAACACAGTATCTCCCTTGAGCGGCTGTTTTTACCTAGGACTGGTGATCTGCAAACAGAACTCTTCCACGGAGGACCTGTCCTGAGTCTGAACCTAGCCAGGGTCACTGCCAAAATCAGGGTTTTTGCTGAATGCAGCAGGATCTCTTGCTTCCCCTCTCAGCCTTAGTCTGCCTTACTTTCAAGCTACTCGGCAAATGTGTGGATACACAAACCCAATTTTTAGCGGTGGTGTTTATGGTAGTGCTTGTGGGGCGCCTTCGAGACAGTGGAAGAGTTTGTAGGGTCTTGCAGGCTGGGGAAACTGGGAATTGCTCAGCCAGTGCCCTGCCTGGAGGATACCTTCCCAGGAGCCCTCCAGGAAGGGACAGACAGGCATATTTTGGATGAAGTGCTTCAGCGTGACAGGAGATTGGGAAAAGAATGTCAGATGTGAACTAGCAACTGAAACTGGTGTTTGAATACAAGTAGTCTTTTTGGTACAATATTTTTCTCACTTTTTTTAATAAAAATGAATCACATATAAAAAATATTTTCAGTTACTCATCATTTTGAATGCCTGCTGATTTTGAATTACTGGATTTGAGAGCTCTCCTGAAAAGGGCTATTGGAAAATGCTAGCGCTTTTCCTCTCTCTTCCTAGACAATGTGATTCATTGCAAATGTTCTAAAATGAGCACCTAAAATCACAGGCTAGTACTGAAAATATTGCTCATTATTTTAAATGCGAAACTTAAAAGAGCAAAGACTTGTTCTGCTTATATGTTTTTTTGTTGGTTTTTTTTTTCATTTTATCGTACTAGCTGCTGGGACAGAAGATAGAATTCGTAGGGAAGCTCTGAGTCGATATGTACAATCTTGATTTACTTAATTTGGGGCTTCACTAAATCAGGAAGCGTAGTATGACCAAGTAATAAACCCTTCAGGGATCCTTGAACAGAAATAATTTGCAGGATCTGGTCATTAGTTTGTTTCTGATCCGAGTGCTTGTTTTTTAAATCTGTTAAAATGACTCTGGAAGAGGCTGCCCAGATAGGTGGTGGAGTCTCCTTCTCTGGAGATACTCAAGACCCACCTGGATGCGTTGCAGTCCAGCCTGCTCTGGGTGAACCTGCTTTGGCAGGGGCTTTGGACTAGATGATGTCCAGAGGTCCCTTCCAACCACTGTGATTCATTGACATAGGATCGGGGCATGCTGCAGAGAGGGTATCAGCCGCTACATGGAAGCTTTGTCGTTTTTAGTGTGATGGATTGCAAACGATTTCTTTGTCTTTTGCAAATGGTCGTGTTTATGGCTTCAAGGAAAAAAGCAGTTAGAGTAGTGTGTATTCATTAGCACTGTGGTTTAGGAGAAACTGTTAAGGTTGTGGAATATTACAGGTTTAGAAGGGCAGCTAGAGAGAAATATGGGGATTACGGGGTATCAATACCTAAGAAAGCTGCTTTTTTTTCTTCTTTTTTTTCTTTCCTTTTTTTCTTTTTCTCTCTTCTTTCTTTTTTTTTTTTCTTCTTGTTTCTCTGTTGTTTCTCTTTTTTTTTCCTTTTGTAGTGGAAGGAAGTTACATACAATATACCTGTGTACAAACAAGGGTAACACATTAGTTTGGGAAGTATTGCATATCAATAGCATAAAGGTCAGTGCCTGAGTTTTGTGCAAGATATTTAGGGATGAATGGTAAACTTCTATGTGCAATGTGGTAATATTGAAGGGAGAAAGTCTTAATAAATAGTGAAAAGCTTAAGTTTTATTGTTCTTCTAGCATGCTGTATAGATTTATGGTGCAACAATAAACTGCACGTTTGTCACCCTGTCATCTCACAAACGCTTATAACTAGGTAACAGCTAATTTCTTTTTTAGAATGCATCTACTTAATGTTGATTTGAAATGTTCTACAATTATTTGTTGTTTTCTAGTATTAGATAATTTTCTCCCCACCTTTAATCCATCTTCAGTGGAACCTAGTCAGGTATAGATTTTCATGGTTATAAATCTAGTTTTGCTGCGAAGGGAAGTTGAAATTCCGCCATATAAAGCGTTCAGTTTTTGATGTCTAGTTAGAAACATAGGAAGGCATCCTAGCACTGCTTTCCAGTTGTGCACACTGAGTTTTACCTTGTTTATTTCAAATATTTTGTATTGCATGTTAATTAAATTTTTACATATCCTAGTAGTACAAAATATATTAAAAAAAAAAAAAGCACCCCTACAGTCCTAACTATTCTATGCAGATGTCTTCCAAAATTTACAGGTACAATTTTAGTGGTGGTGGTTGGTAAATAGATTATTTTTTTTTCCACTTATTTATCAGCAGACTTGGTTTTATATGTATTAGTGACAGAATGGACTAAGCACAGCTGTAAGTTATTGTATTTCTGTAGAAAATGGAAAATAGTGTAAAATCATTTTTGTTAAATGTTGGCAGTTTTTAAATAAACTTTTAATCTCTAAAAACCTCTGCTTCTGTGACAACACTTACCCTGGACTCCAATTTCATTGTTTACCAACAGATACCTTTCCTAATTATTGCTAATCTCTTTTCAGCAGTAAGCTTCTTTCAACAGTAACTGCACCTTCCCTTGTGAATTTAGGTGATGGCAGCAGACTTATTTTGTGGTCTATTTAAACACAGCGAGTTAAGGCTTTTTCAAATGCGTTCCTCCATCTGTTGTTCAAGCTTAGTGTATGAAACAATGGCGATGAACAGCAGCAATTCCATGTAAGAAATTTCTTTCTGGCAATAGGCAGCTGGTTATGCTGTCTAGAGTCGCAGAACTTGGACAGCTGAGTGATGCCCATGTTTCTGTAATTTCAGCGTGATCTTCAGTGACAGGCTTGCCTTTTCTAAAACCTGGAATCAACTGGAATAGTTTATGCCAGTCTTCCCAGGTTGCACATTTCCAGGGAAAATATTTCACGGATCTTAAAAGCAGGCAACTGCCCTCTTACGTTCAAAAAAATATACTTTTGTTTGATTAATATTAAAGATAGATATGTTATAGAAGCATGGTACATTGATCCCAGTTGATTTCTGTTAGGACATAAATTTTGCTGTGTAAGTTTTATGGGACTACCTGAAGAAGAGTCCTCGGGTGACCCTTAATCTGAACTGGATGAAAATATGCTTGAGGTATGGTCATTGTTTTAGTAAACTTTCTAATTGTGCAAACATATACACATTAACACATGGATCCACAGTTTTAGATCTGCAGTTATGCTTCTCAAATAGCATTTTACTTCATGTATACTTCTGTGTTTTAATTCATCAAAAGTTGTTAATGGTGTATCAAAACTGACATATCTTAAGATATCTTTCATAGACTTGAGTTAATGCTGCCATAAATTTTTTCAGTAAATGTTTTCAGTCCTTGCATATCGGGACAGTTAATAGGTCCCTAAAGAGCTTTCATTCCAGACTGTTATCCAAACAATTCTGAGTTTCATACATTTTAAATAAATATTTAATAATTTATTAAGTCATGAAATATTATTATAAAAGAATATTGAGTTATTAACAGAATGTGTGGTTGAGATAACAAGCATTTTGTCTAAGGAATGGCTACATTGGGATATTTCAGTGTAACTGTATATTAAAGATTCTTAAATAAAGTTAGGTACTTGTGTATTTTAGATATTTTACAGTGACTGGAATTGTAGTTCCAATAATTCTCAAATTTACTTGGATGTTTCTTGGATTGTCTTGTTATCCTGGTGTCTTGTTCATCAGGTACGCATGCAAAGTAAGAAGCTAACAACACATATGAGAAGAAATGAAACACACGTGGTGTCTTTGCATGGTCACTCTTTTCTCCTTCCACTTAGTAATTAGTATTTGTTCTCTGGTATAGGGCTTCATATCTTCCACTGGGTTCCAGTTCTAATAAATATAAACGTTGCCCAGGTACCCATAAGCGTAGGGAGACCTCTAGGACTCCTTTGCTGGATGCCAGAAGGCAGTGGTGGCATTGTCTGTGCCAAGTCGTACCATTGCCTACGGGAGGCGTATCCGACACGCAGATGTGTTGACAAGCTGGGAAAGCAGTGTCTGGGGGAAGAAGACAGCCTTTTGAGGGAAAGCACATTTCAACATTGAAGTGGGACAGCTATTTTACGGTGGGACAGCTTTTTTTTTTAAATTTCTCTTGCATATATGCTGTCTCAACTCTGACATGCCCTGTAGTGTCAGTATTTCTTTCACTGGAGTAACTTTTCCTGGTGGATTATAGCTCAAAAGACAAGGTGGGTAACAAAGATTTTTAGCTGCAGAACCCTGGGGTTTCAAAGGTCCTGCTTTCCTTCTCCATACAGAATTGCTTGTTTAAACAGAAGTATTAATCTGCCTGGCACCTCTGTCTGACTGGAAAAAGGGATGTCTCTGAAGGTTCGCTTAGTGATTTCCATGGCAATCACTGATTGCCAAGTGGAGTCAAACAGAAGGCAGGAAGAGAAAGATCAGTCCAGATGTTTATTGTCTTTATCCACCCTAAAGCTAAAAGCATACATCTTTAATGGAACACATACGGGCATGAAGTTAAGTAAGACTATGAGGCATCCCAGTTCTCTGGTGTCACTTCAGGTTAGCGTGTCTGTGTGTGCAGGTTTGGCTCTACGGAAGATGACTGGTTTTAGCCAGGGAGATTTATCACAGCTGCGAACAAATCAGCAGAGCCATGAAAATTTAGTAGCCACTGATAATCTGTTGACCTTAACTTCTTTCCTCATGGGTGTGGCTTCACTATCATAGGGTAATATGGCTTTTTCTGGAGAAAATGCAAATAGGAACCATCCTCTCAGTGCATTGCTGCTGTTTTTACAATGTACTGTCTGGCCCCATTCTGCAGGTGACTGGCCCCTTTTGTACCTCTTGCTGCCTACCACTGCTTTGTTCCTCTCCATTCCCACTGGGGTTTTTTTTGCCTGAAACCTTGCTTCAGTGTAGTTTACTGTATCCCACAACAGCTTTATTCTTTACTTTTTGAAGCCTTTTTGAGTGGAAATGTAAATCTTTCAAAAAGCTTTAAAAAATAATAGAGGTATTGGTTCCTACAGCCTCAGCAACCACAGCCTATTCAGTTTAGCAGTGCTTGACTTGAATTAATAGAGAAACTAAAATATGCTTCCAGCTGCTCCATCTGTGATTGCACCATCTTACAGGGAAAACTGCAATACTGCTCTAACTGAGGAATTGGAGAGGAAAGTAGGTGGTAGAGGTGAGAAGTAGTTTCTTAGGGGCTAGAATGGAGATGGAAAGGGAACAACATGAAATATAAATAGATCAATTCCCGTTCTGTCTTACAAGACTTCAGGTTTTCTGAGTCAGCAGTAGGTCTTCAATTATAACAGCCCAAGTCTTGTGTGAGAAAGAGAACGTATTTGCATTAATGAAGTGGATGCCACCTGGTTAAAAATAGGTATGCAAACTTCAAATGCTCGTTGGTACACAGCAGGGCAAAGCTGGCTGCGCTGAGTCATATTTAGGAACTGAAAATTAACTGGGAAAATGTCAGTTCTTCACTCTCCCCCCTTAACAGTACTAATCACTGCAAACTTACCAGCACATGGGTGAAGCTGTCAGATCAGCTGTGGGAGCTCGGAAAAAGTAGCACTGGAACAAGTGGTGAGTCTGGACATTGAGGAGAGAGAAAGGAAGGTATGTAGCTCCATCCCTCTCTAATTAGAGGTTTCCATAAGGGAAGCAGAAAGCGTATTTTCCCTTAAACCCAGAGGGCAAAGGAGGGGATGACGAGAAGCCTACTCAATTATTTAGGTCTTTTTGTCACACTGAACGTAAGATGGACTCACTACCCTGAAGGAGAGTAATCACACAGCATGAGAAACCTGCTTTACCACTGCAGGGAGCAGCCAATGGACCTGCTTGTCAGAAGATCTCAAGCCTGATCTGTCCCTTTTGCGAGGCATAAAAGCTACATTATACTGGGTGTTTCTGGGAGTCTGACTATGTCAGTGAAGTCGAGCCTTCCTTACATCACTCTGTATGGTAACCAGTTTGCAGGATACTGTCTGCCTTCTTTTTCTCTCCCTTTGTTATTTTCTGGACCAGTGAATAGTTTTTTGCCTTGCCCCCACTCCGCTGTAGTACCAAAGGTTCAATAAGAGGAATGAGGACTATGTCCCCGCTCAGGCAAAGAAGGTAACTGAGTTTGCATATGAGATGTGGTAGTTAAATGTGCTCAGCAGCTCCTGTTTCGAGCCACAGCGTACTGTTTGTTATTGTAGTTGTTGCTTGCATTTTGATAAATCTGCAGGAGAAGGACAGGATTTCATCTGTGCTTTTGTGTTTAGCACCTGCCTGCTGTGACCTTCCTTCTGAAGAGTTTAAGTCATGTCGCACATGCTCAAAGGGCTTGTTAGTTATACTAAAGCAGATTATTAATGACTAAAGGTAACGGAGAGAGAGGAAGGAAGCAAAGCCCTTGGGTATTATAGGTGTTGATCCTTGGGGTGCTAGCACATAATAGTAAGTGTTTTGATCGTCAGCATTGCCGTGGCTGGCATCTCAGGGAGTCGACAGTCTGTTTACTTCATATTGCAATAAATGGGATTTTGATACCGGTATTTGATCTATAGGATTTGGTAATTTGACAATGAACCTAGCTATTAGTGCTTTAATTCCATATTTTGTAGTTCTCTCAGTTTTTCTATGAAATAAATCACAGGAAAATGCTTTATACATAGGTTGTTAACACAGTAAAGCTAAAGACTAAAGCTGAGAAAAATAACCATTAATTTCGATACTGGTTTGAAAAGCCTGAGGCCTTTTTATACAGAAAACTTAATGATATACATCACATTTTACATCGCCCCTCTCACATTCAACACAATATTCTTTTTCAGTGGCAGTACTCTGCGTTGCTTAGCACACCACAGCTCCTACTGGGGACCCGAAAAAAAGAAAAGGAATACGCAGCGTGCATGTTATTTAACAAAATGCCAATAGGTTAATGCACTGTCACACAAGAATCCTGTGGAGGAGGTGTCTGGGACATGGCTCCCTGGTCTGGCTCTCAGCCTCCATAGGTCATCCACCATGCCCTCAGAGGAGATACATTCAGTCTGTGTGGAAAATTTTTATTCCAGCTTGAGTGACCTTTGAATTCCTGTGTCGTTCAATAACACAAGAATATATATTCAGGTATATATACGTTTTGTGACTTCAGTTTCTAAATTCCACAAAAACAGTATTTGGAAAGTGCTTAAATTAATAAGTAGCAGTCATAATTTTTACTAAGACTGCAATACTGTAACTGCAGCAAAGAATCCATGGCATTTTTCTGATATACTGCGTATGAACCACAGTATTCAGTCTTACTATTGATGCTTCTTTGTGAACATATTGCATATAGAAAGAACCTTTAACTGCTTAGACTCCTACCTACCACAGTTTACTTCAAAAACTGCTAGTGAAATTAATTTCTGCACATACAGTTTTCCCAGCAGCCTTTACTTGGAAAGGTCTCTAACACCCCAAGTGCTGATGTCAAGCACCTTTTCATGTCATTAGTTACATTGTAACAGTTAAAATGCAAGCAGTATGCAAATAGTGGAATGTTGCTTTGCATTTATTATCTCTGAAAATATTTTTTTTCATTGTAGGTTAATATATATAGTAATAAAACTATAGATCACTAAAAAGGGCTTTATTTTAATAAAAGGTAATCTAAAAAAAAAAGTGTTTCCTTGCTTCTTCACTCTTTTAACATACTTCAATTTATTCTTATGGTGCTATACTGTAAAACCATGACAACAAAAGTATCTCAAGAGAGGTCAGAGATATCAGACTCCCCTCAGCTAAAATTAAACTAAAGTAAAACAAAGAGAGTACGTGTAACCATAACAGCTGGATGCATCCTTACGGTAAGACTAACATTCTTTTAAAGGAACTATGCCGTCAATACTTTAAATTTGTTTGGAAGTGTGGTATCTCTAATTCTCCTAAGAGGGACAAAATTGTAGAATTAGGATCTCCTCTTCCTCCTGTCTTCCATCTTCGTAGAAAAAAAAATGTTTATATGTGAACATACGTTTAGGTACTAATGTACGTATTTTGAGCAGGGATGAAATTTCCTCAGCAAAGTAATCAAAGATCCCCTTTCTTCAGCAAGAGCCATAGGGCTGCCTCTCACCTTAACTTGGTTCACGTGCTGATGCCAGACCATTTCTCAAGGAGCCATCCACTGACCTCTTTCACACACTTGTACTGCCCACTCTTTTCACCCCTCCAAGTGACAGTCATCCTTAAACCTGACCTCCCACAATCTTACTTTGTAAGGGAAAAAATGTCAGTGGAAAGGAACTGACCATGAAGTACTTCATCCTTCAAATCTACTGGACTTTGCATCTCATTTGTTGCTGCCTTCCACCATTTGGTGACTGGCACTTATGCATAGTCCCCCATTAGGTGAAGCTTTTTCAAATGGAGTTCATTACAGAAGGATGTTTCTGTAATGAACTTGACAGACATAACTGAACTTGATCTAAACAAGAAGGCTTCCTCCTCAGCTATCTTACTTTGACAAGGAGGATGTTCCATTTTCAGCATACAGAGTAACACACTTAACGTTTAGAAATTGATTTATCTTCACTATCACCTTAAAAAATGTATTATAACGGACTTCAGATACATTTATAGCTCCTGTAATTTGAATGAATGCAAATATTAGCATAAACCCAAGTCTAGACAAACCACTGTTTTTCATTTAGTCTGTTCCTTCTATGTTCTCAGAGAACACGACGACCGTTTCAATTTTCCACAAGGCTTTATTGTCTACTCATTGGTAAACTTCACAAATACCCCTGACTTCTTCTATGACAGCTTCTCTTGTGTTGGGTCTGCTAACTCTGGTATATTTCAATTGCTTCATATTTCAGTAAAAACTGTTGACTACTACATTCTTGTGTTTGGTCCTGTGGTCTGAATGCAGGCCACCACCTGGAGGATTTTCTCGTTGATCTGGAGCAAGTTAGGCTGGGTTGGGGTTTTGTTTTGTTTCTACGTATTCATTGAGCTTTGAACAAAATATTGAGTGACTCCCTCAGACTTACATTACATTTCTCTGATAAGCAAGGCCCGGGTATCACAAATTATCATGAGACTGACACTTGGAAAGGGATCACATACAATTAGGGAGCACTTTAAAATGAAGAAAAAGAATATTAAAAAAAATAATCAGTTTCACTGGCACTTCTCTTCCAAACAGTGTTCAAAGGAGCACCTCCAGTCCTGCCAGGTAGTGTGGTGTGGCCCAAGATGTGCTTAGTTGCAAAGTGCTCAGACGGCAGGTATGGAATAATGCAATATATTTTCTGCATGGGACGGCTACCAGTGGGATATTTATGTGCTTCAAAGAAGAAACGGTAAAAGATCACACCTGCTATCTGTCACAAGCTTCACCTTGAAAAAATAAGACTTGTGGCGTGTTCTGAAAGCCCTCACGTGCAAGTGATGAGCTGGGTCCAGCAGATGGCTAGCAGGAGGGAGTGTGTGCCTCCAGGGAACCTTCATGGGAGCACCTCCTCTCCCTTGGGCTCCTTGGGGCTGGTAAGTGGAAGTGCCTCAGGTGAGGTTCCTCCCACTTGCTGAAGTGCAAAAATAAAGCTATCGTGAAGGATTACTGGTGCTAAGTCATTAATTTAAAACCTGAAATTGCAGCCGGGAGGCTATGGATTAAAAAAATGGAGCTGAGCCTAATTCTAGCCTGTCATCGCCAAGCAGCTGGGCTGGTGCCGTGACTGGTTTCTATGGCATCGCATGCAGTGCCAGAAATACCTGAATCCGGGAACCAGCCCACCAGGGAGGGTACCATTTCCCCATCGAGAAAAAAAAATAAAAAAAATCCATTCACCTGATTAATGAATACAGTCATCTGGGGCTTTTCACATTCTGTAGAGCAAGCGCTCCTGCTGTCCCTGCTCCCTGCCAGTGTCCTTGGCTCGGGGCTTCGCCTGCCCCACCAGCGGGTGGAACGGGCACTGGCCCTGCCAAGTCCAACGCTCCTTTCAACCTTGCAAACCACACGCCACTGCTGCCTTCTTCAAATACTCACTCTTCAAACACTCACTACTTCAAACACTCACTCGCGTCCCTCTCCCTGAGACACCTCAGGAGCTCCGCTGTAATGGAAAGATGAAATGGAGGTGAAGATACCAGCAAAATCACACTGTCAGAAGACACACAGCCCAGAACTTCTCCTTTAACATTTTTTCCCTGTATTGATGAATCTGAACCGCAGGTTGGGACTTTGCAGCGTTGCTGTTAGAGAAGGTCATTTGGGTGGACTAGCAATGTCCTGTCTCCATCTGCTGCTAGGTCTTAGGGAAGAGCAAGCTAGTGTTGAATTGTCCCATCCACTGTGTAGATCTCATTAGCAGGTAAATTAATGTATAAAACCAGCAGTGGAGCGATGTGATCCACTTTGGCACTGCCCTGGCAGAGATTGCTGAGGGAAATAATTCAGGTTTGAAAAGAAAGGCCTGGAGAACAGGAAGTCAAAGAAATACAAGTGACATTGAAATGTCCTTGCTAACAAGCTGTCCTGGTTTGAGGTAAAACAAAAACCAATTTTCTTTTCAGTAATTTTACCTTTCAGTTAAGCCTCTTCTCAACCTCTGAAATTAATGGCATATTTTTCAGACAATGATGTCCCCTTCTAGGAGCTAAAGTCTGATGTTTATAGTGAATACTAAGGAACAGTATGCTCCAGCACCTAGACACAAACAAGTCTATGGGCCCAGATGGGATCCACCCGAGGGTACTCAGGCAGCTGGCAGAAGTGCTTGAGGAACCACTCTCCATCATTTACCAACAGTCCTGGCAAACTGGGAGGTCCCAGCAAATGTGACACCCATCCACAAGAAGGGTCGGAAGGATGATCCGGGGAACTGCAGGCCTGTCAGTCTGACCTCAGTGCCTGGGAAGGCGATGGAACAGATCATCCTGAGTGCCATTATGCACCGCATGAAGGACACCCAGGTGATCAGGCCCAACCAGCACGGGTTCATGGGGGGCAGGTCCTGCTTGACAAACCTGATCTCCTTCTATGACAAAGTGACCCTCTTGCTGGATGAAGGAAAGGCTGCGGATGTTGTTTACCTGGACTTTAGCAAGGCCTTTGATACAGTCTCCCACAGGATCCTCCTGGAGAAACTGGCTGCCCGTGGCTTGGATGGGAGTACCCTCTGCTGGGTTAAAAACTGGCTGGAGGGCTGGGCCCAGGGAGTGGTGGTAAATGGAGTCAAATCCAGTTGGCGGCCAGTCATGAGTGGTGTCCCATAGGGCCCGGTACTGGGGCCGGTTCTCTTCAACATCTTTATCAATGATCTGGACGAGGGGATCAAGTGCACCCTCAGTAAGTTCGCAGATGACACCAGCTGGGTGGCAGTGTCGGCCTGCTGGAGGGTAGAGAGGCTTTGCAGAGGGATCTGGACAGGCTGGACTGATAGGCCGAGACCAATGGGATGAGGTTCAATAAGGCCAAGTGCCGGGTCCTCCACTTGGGTCACACCAACCCCAGGCAGCGCTACAGGCTTGGGGCAGAGTGGCTGGAGAGCTGCCGGGCAGAAAAGGACCTGGGGGTGCTGGTCGACTGTCAGCTGAACATGAGCCAGCAGTGTGCCCAGGGGGCCAAGAAGGCCAACAGCATCCTGGTCTGTATCAGGAACAGAGTAGGACCCAAGAGGTGATCACCCCCCTGTACTCGGCACTGGTGAGGCCCCACCTTGAGTACTGTGTCCAGTTTTGGGCCCCTTACCACAAAGAAGCCATTGAGGTGCTGGAGCGGGTCCAGAAAGGGGCAACGAAGCTGGTGAGGGGTCTGGAGAACAAGTCTTATGAGGAGAGGCTGAGGGAGCTGGGGTTGTACAGTCTGAAGAACAGGAGGCTGAGGGGAGACCTTATTGCTCTCTACAACTGCCTGAAAGGAGGCTGTAGAGAGGTGGGGGTCGGTCTCATCTCCCAAGTCACAGGAGACAGGACAAGGGGAAATGGCCTCAAGTTACGCCAGGGGAGGTTCAGATTGGATATTAGGAAAAAATTCTTCACTGAAAGGGTTATCAAGCATTGGAGTGGGCTGCCCAAGGAAGTGGTTGAGGCACCATCCCTGGAGGTGTCCGAAAGACGGGTAGACATGGTCCTCAGGTTTAGTAATTTTTATTCCTATTTCTTATTTATTTTTTTGTCAGAGTTAGGTTGATGGTTGGACTAGATGATCTTTAAGGTCCCTTCCAACCTAGACGATTCTATTATTCTACAGTATGCAGAGAGGCTCCTGCTTATACTTATTGCCACAACAACCAAGGTCAGATAACTTTGTTATTTGCCTGTTGGAGGGACAGAAGCAGGACAGCGTAGTGTGGGGAGGAATGGACAGGTGAGGTGACCCCAAACTGACCAACAGAGTATTCCATCCCATCTGCTCCACGCTCAGTATAAAAGCTGAGGGATCAAAGGAGTCAGGCTCTTTCTTCAATTATGGGCTTCTGAAGAGGACTCTGTTTGTCTGCCTTTGATCCCAATCTGTGCACTCCTGATTCCAGATCCTGATTCCAGATCACTCGTCTGTCAGTGAGTCCAGTCTGGGACTTTCACAGTGCCTGCTGGTGATGTGATCGTCATCCTGGGAGCTTGATATGGTTGTGCATATATTGTATATATTTCATTGTTTTCTTATTAATATTATTACCTTTTCTTTTTATTATTATTTTATTAATAATATTTCGTTAATTTAGTTTCTTTTTTCAATCCATAAGTTTCTCTCTCTCTTATTCTTCTTTGTCTTCTTTGAAGGTTAAAGAGAGGTTCACCCAGTAGTCAGTCCAGCCCAAACCACAACGGATTTATTGGTGCCCAATGTGGGGCTCAGCCAGGCCTCAACCAGGACTCTGACAGATTGTCTGAATAGTTTGAGTTCCAGTGTGCTCAGTTGAGAGAGTATCAGATTTTTTTCTATGAGAGTCTTAAGGGGCTAGGAATTAAAACAGACAGCTCACATCATGTCTTTCTTGAGCAAAATGTTATATTGTGTCTTTATAGGGCTTTGTTTGAAGTTAGTTGATGCAATGCTGCTTAAACTGATGAATGTGTTGTATCATTTATTTACTCTTTGTTTGTGGAAGTTTAAATGTGCTGTTCTGCAGTGGTGTTTGATGCAGATCTATAATATGATAAATTGGAGAACAGCTTTACCTGCATATCTCAGGCATCACATAATAGATCCTGTTCTAATTACACTTTCGGTTTTACCTTGGGAAAGTTTATCTGGCCCTTTATTGTCAAATTGAAACCAGAGCTAGGGAATGGATGCTTTTAGGATTTCGGAAATGATTGTTGTTTTCTTATAATCATGATTTTATTATTGCTTCTCCTGAACCTGTTTCAGGTGTGGTTTAATATTAAATATTGTTGCAGGAATAGGTGTTGTAAGACACGGACTGCTGGTACTCAAATCCCATGAGTCACTCTGCCACCCATACCAGCATGAACTACTCCAGCCTGGACAACGAGCACCGGCGCTATTCCAGCTGTTCCAACAAGAAGTACCGCGGCTACCCCAACCCCAACCCCAACCAGTACCTGCAAAAGTCACCCAGGTGACAAGGGAGCAAAAAAAGAGGTTAGCTCATTCCCCTGCCCCTTATGACAAAGACCAGATAAATCCAGGTAGCAGATAACAGAAAAGATATTCAGAAGGAAATGCTCGTGTCACAGGAGTTTTTGGTGAGGGCAAAGAGAAGTCATTCTCAGTAAGACTTTGGTTCTTATCTGCTGTCTGAAAAACACCTCCGTCCCACGCAGCCACAGGGAGACAGGCAGTGCCTGTGGTTGCCACCAGGAGTCCCAACCTCCACTCTTGGTTTCCAGCAGCTGCAATCAGGATGCTCCCAAGTGGTCAGCTCCTCAAAATCCCACTTCTGAAGGTAGCGGAGGAGGAGTCTGAGTTAAGATAAATCAAGCCGGTCTTCTCCAGGCTCCCTGTGCTCCCATGCCCACTGTTGGCACGTGCTGGCTCCCATAACCTACAAAAGATCTACCAGGGTAAAATTAGCAGCTGGCATATTTAATTTCCCCTTTTCATTCCTACTGAGAGGTTCCTCATGTTTTGCTAAGTTTTGCTAAAGATTCCCTTGTGCACCTGTATGAAAAATACAAAAAATCCCAGTTTCTCATACTAAGCGCGAGATACTCTCTTTGCATTAATTGGCTTCAGTAAATATCACATTTCTGCTCTGAAAAAAAACAGTCAAAGCAGTATGAAGACAGGTATTTTACATCGTTAAATTGTTAAATCTGATTATGAAGTAAGGTGCTTTACACTCACTACACAAATACTTCTTCTGACTGTTACGCCTGGAAAACACATTTTATTTTCCGTCAACTGTGGTCATTAAAAGTCCTAGGGATTTCATGTATTGGTTTGAATGTATGTTATAATCTATACTACAAAGGAGATTTTCCCAAATTGTCTTTAAACTGTTACAGCTTTTTAGAAGAAGATACATTTTTGTTTTACTCAACAGTTCTATATAAAGAACCACTACCAGCTTTATTGCTTATCTACGCTTATGCCTCATAAAACTGTAAAACCAATATAAAAAAGTGACTGATTCACTAGTGAAGGGGAAGAGTGGAGCAAAATTCTCTAGTGTGTAAAAAAGGGGATAGTAAATTGAGAGTGACCTTCAAGTAGATTATATTCCTTTAGCACATTTTCAAACTTTCAAAATCACCTACTTGTGCTGTTGCTGAATTCCTCAAATACTACCATGTATCATGATATTATCCATATGGATGATTCCTGACTGATTATTTGTTTCCCTTTATTATACCTCAAGCTTTCAGAATGTTTTTATATCTTTGGGGTTTTATTTATTTTGCGATTAAGTCTATTGCCTAGTATCATGGTGGGCACAGCAGTTTTTCTTTATTATACCCTGAAGAGCTTTCTCCTGGCCAGCTGTCTCTTTAAGGCCTTTTCATAGATGAGGCTGCATTCTTTGTAATTTAAATTAATTAAATATTTAGTATATGGCTCCTCAGGCAAAGCAAATGCTTCAAAGCGTAACTAGTGATATGCTGTCCCCTCAGATCATTACATTAGAAAAGGGACAGGCTGCTTTTACAGGCTAGGGGTGGGCAGGCTACAATAATTGCAATACTGGTGACTTCTAGTCTCGAAAACCATAGATTTGACTCCGTGCTCCTGACTTAGCTAATCAAGAAGATAAGCTAGTTGAGTTTCGGGAATTTTATTCAAAAACTGTCTTCCTTCAGTTCATTGGTCCACTGTCAGACTTTGAAAACATTTCCATTCCTGAAAGCCATCTAATTCAGTACTGGCAAGCACCTCTGAAACAGTCCACGCCCTTCAAGCAACAGATAATTCACACACCACTAGAGTTGGAGATTAATCCTTTTTGACATATGAAAGCTGTAATCCCGAGCTTTCAGACAGTGAAAAGCATTCATTCCTGTCCCATGTGGATCTTGAGCTATCTGACCTTAAAACCCTGTCAAGCTTGCACTGGTCTTTTCAGCCTGCGAGAGCTGTTTTGCCTTTGGCCCAAGGCTGAAAGCAGCAAGTCACAGACCTGAAATCACGACAATGTTCCGTTCCTGAAAATGCATACAAGCTGACTAGATTAGTTAGACCAGTGTAGTAAAAAGTGTCTGAGCTGCCATGGCCAAGGCTTTAGTCTAGGCTAATGGGTATATAAATAGAGGTGGCGTGTAGGCATGCTGAATCCAATTAACGTGCTTTACGGCGCGTAGGTTTTTTTCCTGAAAAGAGGAGCCTTCAGCATAACTTCTTCCCCTTTGAAATACCCGGGCCCAGTTAACAAGATGTCCGTGTGAAACCTAGGCCAGGCTCTCTGCCGTGAGACAGAATGCCTCGCTGATACTTACACAGCCCCCTGTGCCAAATTGACCCCTAAGACACGACAAGAACGAAGGCCGGCTGCGCGGGGCGGATTTAGGAGCCGCGTACGACCCTGTCCAGGGAGGCCCGAGGAGCTCTCTGCGTACGGGGCGAACCAGGGCTCTCTGAAATCTGACATTTTTCTGTCTTTCTCCCTCCGCTGCAGCGCCGAGGGGCAAGCCTAAACCACCAGCCCCGTGTGTGAGGCTGGTCTCAGCCGGCGCAGGGTTTCTGGGAAGAAGGGCCTCCTTATACCCCTTGTTCCCACGAGGCAAGCCCGTCTCGGGGGGCACCCAGCCTTAAAAGCCATTGGCACGTGGGAGGGTGCAAACGCCTGCCTTCAAACTGAAACACAGAGGCGGGGGGGGGAAACCTACACACAATGAAAAATCGGATGAGCATTGTTTACATAGCAAGGGTGATTTGCAGATTTGTTTATTACAGAGTGCCACCGTGACTTAGAAAACTGTCAGCCTCACAGGGCTATCACCCAACGCCCAGCAGATTGTGCAGCTTCATCCACATCGTTACGTCATTTATAAACGTCAGAGATTAGTCTTGGTGCTTTTGACACTAGTTCTTTTCTGTCGGGCTTTACTTACCCGTATTGAAAAGGGAACTGGTCAGTTTTAAAAGGGCAGTTTACATTTGTCCAGCTGCTTAATTTCACACAAGTGTGGCTTTACAAAACCTTAAGTTGTTTCTACATTTTCAGAAAGAGCTAGAAGGAAACTGTGTTGCTTAAATGACAGCTTTACCCCAAAAAACAAACAGACTGCAATTTCCAGCATTTTAATTGCAAAAATTGAAAGAAATGCTAAAGAATAAATAATGATGATCAGACTGAAAACATGTAAGAGCCTGAAGGTCAATGCTAATGCAGGATACTGTGTTATAATACTGGTGGCACCAGCAGCAGCATCTCTTCAGTTTCAGAGACAACCTGTGCAGTAGAAGGCCTGCCATGACGAGCTGTGAAATAACAACTGGGTAAAATGGAGCTCTGGAAAGATATGCACTTAGGATATGGGACTTCTCTTGGCTATAATTTAGCAGTCATGAAGACTTGCTATTATTAGTCCTTTTGAAATTGTAAGAACATATGAGAATATGGTAGGCCGGCAGGGACCTCTAGAGGTCATCTGGTCAAATCTCCCTTGTGAAGCAGGGCAAATCTAGATCACATCCAGGCGTAGTTGCTTCTCGATTTTAAGAGGGAGGACAGAAAGAAGGAATTTAATCACAAGTGTTTTACCTAGTGTAACTATCCAATAGTTCTGGAAGTCACTCACACACATTCTATACACCCTAAACTGTGGTGACCTGTGGCCTTACCAGGGCCATATATCCAGACCATAGAAAAGGAGGAGGGAACAGAAATCTCCCCCAGGTTTTGTTATTTTCTCTACAAAAATTATCATGCTGGAAGATGTCTCCAGGCGAGAAGAACACCAATGAATAAAAAGTATTAGCAAAAGATGAAAAAAAATTTAAGTGTTCCAATATCTTAAAAATAGAGGAAAGGAATCTCATAGCAGTTGTCTAAGCAACAAAAGTCACTCATATTTTCTTAACTTCTCCCTCCTTTTTCAACAATATTTTTTTCACACTCTCAAAGTGTTCGTCTGCAGAGTACTGCAGTGTTTTGGCTAGGATATGAAAGTACAGCTGTGCTTACAGTGT
>JAHREE010000068.1:4347099-4405019 GCA_033628505.1 Tringa tobata
GAGGGGGGATGCGGAGGCTCCGTGGTCGGCGGTGGAGAGAGAGAGAGCCAGGTGGGGTGCAGCGAGTTCTGCTCTCCATCCCTGGGCCGGGCTGGGGAGGGGGGGGGTGACACCGGCCACCATCACCTACCGGTTTGAGGAAAGGCAAGGCGTCTTGATCTTTTCCTCCCGGAAAAGCAGTTGGATGTGACGATTGCCTAAATCGCGGTCAGCGCAGCCCCGATGTGCTGCATCTGCTTTCTGGAAAGATCAGCGTTAGCAGGAGCAATTTACCCGGAGTTGTTTTATTGCCATTGTCTGTCAATCTGCCTTTGCGGAGAGACGGGAACTTGGGGCCTAGGCTGGAAAACTACATTTTTTTTTTTTTCTTTTTTTTTTTTTTTTTTCACAGGCTGTGGAATTGCAGCTTGCTTTAGAGAGCATGTTGCAGATCCGGCTGTTTTCATAGCTGCTGAGCAACTAGAAGGCAGAGAGATGTTTGCCTGACTCTGCATATATTAAGAGTGAGCTAATGTGGGTGTAGGGCAGACCGGGCATGTAGCATATTCCTTGTCTCCTGACACTCCAGCTGATAACGAGTACACTCAGGTGGCTGCAGACTTGCAGCGTCCCCTCTGCCACGGTGGCCCGTGGGGTCCCGACCAACTTGCCCTGGAAAATACTCCAGTGACAGTGCTCCAGGTTCTGCTGCATTGCTGCTAAAATCTGGACCGGCTGCACCTGCCTTTGCAGCCCGTGGCTGGAACAAGCACGTGATGCTTGATTTTCCCCAAAGACTGCTGGTGACATAGAACATGTTTATTCTCTAGGCGGTGCGTTTTAGTGGTGTGCAGGTGGCCAACAATGAGGTGCATGTCTACCTCTCACTCTAATGGTGGGAGGGGGAAAAGGAAGGGTATACTGCCCAGAAACGCTGTTTGGGAATGGGGAACTGTAGAATTCTGTGCATGTGTGTATTTATACTGAAAAATTGGTAATGGAAGACCACAGGGAACCCAGGAAAAGCAGAAATTTTAGCATTCTAATGCACCTTGAGATGGATGTTGGGGATGTGTAATGAGTGAAATGTAAACCTGAGTGGAAGGCAGCTTGTCTTCATTGGAAAATGGGATCTGAGATTAGGAGATCTGTGAGCTTTTAGGCCAATCTGATTTCTACAAAGTAGTGGCAGTTCAAGGTTGACTGTGTAGTATGAATTGTATAATCCATTGGTCCAAGTTTTCTTGGACATTTCTGGTTGTAGCTTGAAGCAATACTTTTTATCTTACATTAATGCATTGTCCTGATTTAAAGTAGCAAATTTTCTGGCTGCTGTACTGTCTTCTAACAGATGCAAGGCCAGCCTTTTAGAAGGCTATCAAAATAAAAGTATTCACAGATTAGCCCTTTGGTTATAAAATGTAGGAATGCTGGGAAGGTGATTTGGTAAATCTAGATAGACAGAAAAGATAGTTTGGGTGTACTGGAGAGGAGGGAGAGAGAGACACCTAAGCTTTTTACTATAACTCTTTTTGGTTACTAAATAGATAATCCTTTTCACAGTTTCTTGAGTCAGTAATTTAATTCTCAATCATTTGTTTACGGTAAATTTGCAATTCCTTACATGTTGGGAAGAGCATAAATGCATTCCCAATTTTTTATTTGTTAAAACTGTCTTCATGTGTTTAAAGCATAGGAAGAAATGCATTGGAAGAAATTTTGTGATGCTGGATGTGGATACCAGAGGTGAAAATCTTGTAGTCCATCAGGTCCTTATTCTTATGCGGTGGGGAAAGTAGGTGTGGGTTTTTGGAGATAAACCTGGACATAGTGTTTGTTCTGAGTGGATGTAAAGACTGCATAATTTCTTAAAATCAGGGACTACTAATTTTGAGGCTAAAGTTTGTGTCATCTGTCTAATAACCAGAACAATAACAGAACCAGAACCAATAACAATAACCAGAAACCTGAATTGTTTGCATATTAGATTTGAATGGATTTTAATTGGAGCAGGAATTGACTTCTGACTTTCTTTTAAGCCACAGTCATATGCAATGCTTACATTCTTAAACCTAAAAAGCCTACAATACGAGGATTATGTGCATCTTTGAATTGCAGTTAACCTTTTATTTTTATAAGCCATGCCTACCAGTGCTAGAGCTGACATGGAAGACATGTGGGTGCAAAGAAATGGAATCTTCTGTTCAGCTGCTTGTTTCGTATTTTCAACAGGCCAATGTGGGTAGTCACTTGCAGTGGTTTTGTTGTTTGGCTTTAGGCTGTCTCAGTGTGTGGTAGTGTTTATAGCAAACAAAATCAGGAAAAATTAATAATAAATCCAGGAAAGGTGTCTGGGAAAATACATGCTGTATTGGTTCAGTGACGTTACTGCATGTATGAGTTCAGGTTTAGTATCCAAAGCTAATGATCACATAAAAAATAAATAAATTATGAAGTAAACTTTAGAGCCATCAAATAGGCAAAATGAAGGAAAAATCAGAGAGCTAAAATTTTTAACTTGCATCTTATGGCCTAGATACTTCAGACCAGATTCAACATTTTTTTCCATTTGCACACAATCGTCTGCTGTTCTGGATTTACATGAGACTATGAATTACAAGAATCAGACCTTTTCTCTTACGCTCAAAAAAATAAGTAATTTAAAAAAAAATTAGATGTGCTTCAGATAGTTTAATACATGTTGTCCGTAGGCAATGCAGCTTGATTAATTGAAGCTTAACTTTGAACAAGATCCTATTACTGTAGGTTTAAGTCAAGCCTTGATGTTCTAGTAATGCATTTTTAAATGTGTTTTTCTGGTTTCACAGAAGGTGGAGATTCCTGCTTAATGAGAGATCTAGCAAACAACTTTCTGCTCATTTATTTCTAATAGATTGCATGTAATACATATTGTGTAGGGGTTAAAGGTTTCTGAAAAACAGATTGATTGTTTTTGCTTCATAGTATTGATTGATTTGCTAAACCAGCTGCTCAGAGCAGTGTGATAGTATTTTTCTGTTTCCACTGCGTGAGACTGTGTTCTTCTAAAAAAGCTGTGTGTTGCTTTACTGAAGGTGTCTAGGGAAACATCTTTATTTGCCACTTTCACATATGCAGGCAAATAATGATGATCATACTTGTCCTAAATCTGAAGGAATAAATACAGGAGCAGCGTAATGGGTGCATTACAGCTGTGGATGAAAGAGGACTTAGCTGAAGATACTCTGGGACGAGAGGATGGCATTTTTCTACTAGACCCTTTCTGCTGGAGAGGGTCCATCTTGACATGGGAGGAGGCGTGGGAATAGGAGTGCAGATCTATTTCCAAGGAGCCAATGGGGAGATGCCACTGAGAAAGTGGCATCTTACCTGGTCCATTGTGTTCTCCTCACAGGATCATGTCCCACAAGGTGTTTCCTGTGCTGTGTTCTGTCAAATGGCACATACTTATTGGGAGGAGTTTCCATCATCCAGTCAGCCTGTACAAGCAACTGTTTGGCGGATAAGCACTGGGGTTTTGTACATCATCAAGGAAACTAGTGAAAGAAATGGACTAGAAGTATTTAAAACAATAAGTAATCTAGGTGAGGTAGACCACACTAGGAGCCTGTGTTTTTCCGATTGCTAAGTGAAAGGATGAGGAGACGTTCTGCAATGTTTAGCCAATTATTTCAGAACATTAAAAAAAATTAGGGAGCTTAAATTATTTTTTTTAAGACCTATACTCTCTCCCCATTGCTGTCCAGCATGTTCTTGGTTTATCTATTTAGTCTTTCAAATCTTGCTCATAAGCCAGTGATTAAACATTACTTGCTTCCTTTTTATTTAATGAGCACTTCAATAAAAATTACTCTTTGTAAGAAGATGACCACCTTATCACCCATCTGAGGAAAATGTGAGAGTAGGGAGAGAGAGACTTCATTAAAAGTCTGTGGGTGAATGTGACAGATGAGCAGCACATCCTCGGAATTTGGGCTGAATATTTTTAGTGGTAATTTCTTTTTTCAACTAATTAAACTCTTCTGAGTGTCTGTGGCACCCTTTTTGTGCATCAAGAGCATCCCTGCTGAATTTGATATTCAAACTTTCAACTCTTAAAGATGAGCACAGATCAGGAAAACACCAGGACAGCAGAGCCATGAAGTCTACAAAACTTGGCCATCTGCTACCAAGATTGATTGAGCAACTACCTTACATTAACTCGTCGTTACTTTATTTTCTCCACCCTGGGGACGCATAGCAGGGGAAGAACTGCCTTTCTGTCTATGTGGTTCAGTATCTAGGAGATACAGGTTTGGTGCCCTATATTGATTTGGATAAATAATTTTATTTCTGTGCAATTATTTTCATTTTTTATGCATAAGAGAAAAAGTTACTGATAGTTCCTTTTCTGGTGGTCATTCAGAATTTTATTTTTTTTACAAGAAAAATAGTGTTCTCAAAAACTGGTGGGTATTCGGGTGGGCAAGAAGTTGGGGGCTGGGTAAAAGAAGGTATTTTTAAACAGAAGGAGGAGGAAAAAAAATCAGAACATAATGGAAGATTTAAAACATACGTGAATATGACTTTTTTTCTCCCTAACATATGCTTAGGTTATATTTGTGGATTTTTTTTTATACTTTAAAAAATTTATTCTGGTATGTGAATTGCAATTCTTGCCAACAGTGTTACTGTTACCATGTATTTATATAGTGTCTGTTCTGATGGGACTTCGGTCATGTTTAAAAACTTGGTGCTTTGGAAATCTTAAATATAACTCTTCTTTAGACTATATAAATTTAAAGTAGAAAAACATTTTTAAAAGAACAATTGAGAGTAATACCTAAAAAAGTTCCCACCAGAGCAGGGGGGAAGAGGGTAAAAGCTCTTGCTTTAGGTCTTCCCTAGGCTAAAGTAAGCAGAATGCTTTAACTAACACTCTTTGAACGCAAAGAACAGGCAAACCCAGTAGTTTTCTATATGTTGGTTGTCTCAGGTGAATTTTGGGACAGCGGGTACTGCATCCAGTGTTGGAAGAGGAAATTGGTACGTTTTGTGTGATGTGCCTGGGGAGCTGAGGTTTTTTTCTTCTCTTTTCTTAACAGCTTTCTTACACCATCTTTTTTATGATCGTAGAGTGACTTGAGTTGGAAAGCATCCCTAAATGCCATCTGATCTCAGCTCTGCTCAAATCGGGTGACTAAGGCAAGGGCTGACACATGCCACATTTGTAGCTCTTGGCTTAGCTGAAGCGTGGAGCTCTGAGGCCCAAGTGCTGTGGCTCTCGCGGGTTTTGGACACCATAATGTTCAGAAGGTTTTGCTGACCACCCCGGTGGGACGGGACACAGCAGCCACCATGCTCTGGGCTGCCCATGGGGCGACAGGAGGGCTGTGGTGGAGAGCATCCACCCACTGAGGGAAAAGACAATTACCTCCTGTTGGGTGCTGTTTTTTAAGTCTGTCTTGTCACAGTCATTTCACCTAGGAAAGGACTGAAATATTTGCTATATTAGCTTATCCAGTGACTTTATAATTTTTTTTTTTCTTTTTTCTTTTTTTTTTTTTTCTAAATGGGATTTTTAAGATGATTAAAACGCAGAAAAGGAACATCCAGAAGTTTAGAAAACATTTCTTTGTCCTCGATTGTGTTGCAACACAAAAGATTGGAGCACTATTTTTTAAAAACGAAAGATTTATTAAGCAGCATTCCTACTAATTATGTACTATGCAGTTACCTTTTACCTAATGAAGAAAATTTCACCCAGTAGCTTTGCAGTGAGCTGACAGAGACTTGTATTAAATAAAAGAGTCCATGTAAAACCAGTCTATAGCTCTGTAATTCCATTGCATTTTCAGTGGCCATTTTATATCCCCTTTCCACAAAATTCACATGTACTTCTGATATCCGCAGCTATTGTACCTTTTGTCTTGGAGTGATAAATAGGGATGAACTCAGGGTTCTGCTCTCACTCAAGAATTATCTTCCCTTGCTGATAAATGATTAATGTAATCCACTTATGAGATTGCCATGACATCATTCAGATTTTGGCATGCTTAATTTTATTTCATAACAATGAGAAAATCCCAAAGTCCTTGAAAGCTGCTTGGTGCAGGACCATGCCAGGGCTGTGAGGAGCGTGGGAGAGACGTTTGAGCTCCATGCTGCTTTCTTGGCAAGGACTTGGGCATCGGTCCGAGGGGACAGCACCGTTCTTCGTAATGTTGGCTCTGCATTAGCTTCAACATCCAGGCTTTAGACTTTTAACTACAGCCTTATGATAATTAGTCTGATTGGTTAGCCCTAGTTTAAAGTCTTGTCCATGTCAGGCAGTTGTAATGGGTTGTATTTTGAGTGCGGTACTGTTTGGGCCACGCTGGTTTTGCAATCAGCAATTTTAGTGGCAGTTAAAGTTGAGCTGTAGACTTAATACACTCTCACATATCTTTTTATTTCTTTACCTAAAAAAACCTGTAAAGGCTAAACGTCTTTATTTCAGCTTAGGTCAAGCTGCTTTTGAATGCAAATTTAAAGGTAAGGCTACAGAAAACGTCTGTATTTTAGGAATTACACACATTTAATGCTTTGATATACAATACATTGAAAGTTGTTCTGGATTCAAATCTAACTACTACATTAAAAAGAACTAGTTTTTTTAGTTAGCTACTGACTTGATTATTACTGGTTTTGGAGCCAAGGTATCACAGCCTCTTGAATAAAATTTTTGCCTCAAGGAAATACAAATAACTAAACTGGAAGGAGAAGAATAAATTGATTAGGACATCTGTAAGCTGCACGTATCACTGCTTTTTTAAGATAAAAAGTAGTCTTGGTAATGTACCAGGTAACTCTTTTGGTTACCTTGGTTATCGCAGGTGATACGGAGCATCAGCTGATGTCTTCTGCTGCGCTGGTTATGAGAATGCCTGTGACACAGGGATCCAGTTTTTAGACCAGATCTCCTCCATTTCCTAGAGACGATCTCCCTCAGGATAAATTACCCCCTGATAGCCAATAGAAGCATTTTGAACTGAATGGCAGTGTGGAAACAAAGTTGCATGTAAAGTAAGCATTAGAAGTGCAATCCAACCTTTTTTACAGTTAATATTGGTATAGTCAATTTTTAAAAAAGTAGTAAGTTCTTCACTCCAAAATGATTGCCTTTTGGTGATTCTCTAGGAATTCGAACTGCAATGAACACCTTTCTTGTGCACGGAGCAAAGGCAGCTTTTCTGTGTCACATTTCTGCTATGGAAATTCATATTTTATTGAAGTTGCAGCATCTTTATCCATGAAGATAATGACTTCTTAGGTAGAGGTCCAAAGATATTTCTGATTTTTTTTCTTTTCTTTCCAGTATACAAGGTTTCAACCAGTGTTGAAACCTGAGCAGTTCCCAACTCAGTTTTGGTCTGCAATGTTAAACTTTGTGTATGGCCTTGCAAGTAGTGGCATCCACAGGCACTGTGGTAGAGGTTTATATACATACACTAGATATGCTATGGAAAACAGAATAGCACATCAGCAGTAAGGTAAGATTTCTTGTCTTGTTAAGAAACAGAACTTCATTTATTTGGAAAAGGAAGACTTTTTAAGCTGCCTGTCCCAGAGCCTTGTGTTTTCAAATGGACAGTGTGTTGAACGGTGTCTTTAGGGCCATTGGACATTGGAAACATTGAGTGATACCTTCTGTACTTTTGTAGTTAAGACACTTTTAAAATCAGTCTGAAGGTTTAATAATCATGTGAACTTCAAGAAGCCAATGACAGTACACAAAAAAGCTGTTATTCTTTCTTTTTTATAATAGTCTGTGTCATGGTCATTAATGCTTAATGTGTTAAAAAATCAGACACACCCCGCTCAATGACTAGCCTCCTCCAACCAGGTGCATGTTTACTGTCACTTTATTTACTCTGCTTGTGGAAAAATTTCCCTTTCTCCAGTGAATGACAGGAATCCTGTGGCTTCAGCTTCCCAGCCTTTTGCAGTATCGCACACAGTTATTACAGCATAGTAGCGTACAGACCTTGGTGAAATCCTTTTTATGTTGGCTTTTCAGATGTAGTGAGGTGCTGAATAGTGGGCAAAGCTGATGATGCAGATAATACTCTGCTTTAGCGGCTCTGAGAAGAATCCAGTGCAGTCTTTGGGTGGATTTCATTGGTCTTCAGCTAGCACCTCTGGGGGTCATGATGGGGACAGAAGACAACGTCTGCAAATATAAAGTCATCAAAGTATGAAGTGGGTGTGCTGTGAGCTCACCTATAATTACTCATATTTATTTCGAACAGCATGGGCGGTCCAGCTGAAATGCCGATGGGTTTTAGAAAGGAAGACTTTGCTTGCAGCGAAGAGTCAACGTGAGGCAGCAGCCTGTCACTGCAGCTTCACTGGAAACCCAGCTGTTGTTCCTTGGTGCCGCCCAATGAGGAAGAGTCCTTGCACCACTTTTATGGTCCAGCTGCAGTAGTCTCCAGGTGATGTGTGAATACAGGAGAGGGAGGCGTCTAGTTAATTTTTCTGGGGGGAAGGTTTCCCTGAGAGGAGAAATTGGGATGGTGAAAACGCAAAAAAAGTGTCAGTCAGTTGTTAGGGCAGTGTCAGGGGAATTTACATGAGGTTGGTGGCAGGAGTGGATTATTTAGGATAAAATCAAACTTGCCTGAGACTTTCAGTTGTGCATAGTTCTGTGTTCACCCTGGTCAAACTAGCCCTTTCTGAAGCCTCACGAGCACTGTGGAGTACAGCTTTGTAAATGGTTTCAAGATCAGGGCCAAATTTTGGCTAAAGTAATTGGAGCAGTGATTACACTTTGGTAATTATCAGCATAGGATTTTCCATGTTGGTAACTGCCATTGCTCTTTAAAAGTTATATGCTGTTAGGAGGAGAGGAGTGGGAAAGGGAAGAGAATTTGTTTAGTTGGAGCATCCATCTGGTGCTTTGTGATGCCACAGCATGTTAGTGGGTTATCTCATACTTCCTATAACCAAGCCAATGCCAAATACATGATGAGGACTTAGCATACAGAATTAAAAGCACCTGCTGTTGTACCTGAATATTACATATTCAGACTGTTATAATTTCTGGTCTGTTTATTCCTGTATGCTTAGTTATTAACTGAATCTTTTGAAGATGCCCGAAGATCTCATGACCATGGCTGCTTAAGAACATTCATGAAATATGAACTTTTTTTACCAAGATCCCTAATCCCTCTAAGGATCTCCACTATGCTTTTATTATCCAAAGAGCAAATCTTCTGGCTACAGTCCTGTCTAAACAGAAAATGTATGGATCAACATGTTAAGCTTCAAGGGTGCCAATCTGGAAGCCATTTTCTGCTGAGAAACCAAGCCTTAGAAGTTTAGTCTTTTGTTCTCTTGCTCATCAGCTGTGATACTTTCCCCACAGGCAGTGATTTCTGAATTCTCTTTTAGTGACTCCCAGATCTGTTTTTGCTGATGTTTGTAGCTTACCAAGCACTGACACAGAGAACTGATGAGATTTTTGATGATTTCAGTTGTGAGGAGGCATTTGAGTGTCAGAAGCAAACATGGAGTGAAAATACACCAGTTGCGTTTTATGAGATGGCAGTGGTATCGTCGCCAGTTTTTGTCTGGGGACTCAGGGTGGTAGTAGTGCTTTTATTTGTATTTCCAGTATTATCCTTATGATCACAGATTCTTCAGTCTCAGCCCCAGGCACCTCAGAGGAAACCTTCACACATATTGTTACGTGTTATAATTGTATTTTTCCTGTCCCTAAGTGTAGCACGTGAAAATTGAATTCCTTCTTGTAAGGTGTAATGGCACTGTCATCCTTCAGCTCCATCTGCATGCACACGGTGCTTGTGACAAGGTCTGGAAGGTAATCTCACATATATGTTCCATTTTGTATCTGCTGTGTATCTGTTCTAGTTTTGCGGTGGGTACTTTGTATTTTAAATGCCTCTGAATTATATGTGCTGAGGATTTAATCCTCTTCTTTTTTTCTCTTCCCTCCCATCTGTATCTGCTTTGTAAGTTACGTCATCATGTTTTCCACTTGTTCTTCTTTGTCCTGAGGCAGCTAATTCTTCCACTTCTAAATGTAGCCCCATTCATGATTTCCCAGTACGTGTGACATATTCCCCAAGAAAAAGCAATGATGCAATAGTAGATTTTTATCTGCAGGAGATCGAGGTTAGAGAAAATGCCTTTGCAGAGGATCTGATGAACCTGTGGAGGACACATAAGGAGAGAGTGGAGTGAGTTCGTGTCTCGTATGTTACAGAAAAAAATAACTTTGTCTCTTGGAAATTACAGGAGAATAATGGACTGGGTTAATGGGAAAGCCTTAGAGCTTAAAAATTGGCAGATGCCTCACCATTGTGACAGAAACAGCTTCACAGTCCACAGTTTGGAGCCAGTGGCTCAAAGCATCTAAATAAATCTTTGTCTCTTCATGCTAAAGACTTGGCAGTGGCTGGGTACCATTCTGCATAGCTCTGATACTCCAGACTCAGAGAAAGTCTTTCTGTTTTCTGTGGCCTGGTGAATTTATGGTCAAAGAAATATGTTTTTCTCAATTTTATGTTTTTTTATTAATGCTGAATACAGTGTTGAGGTGGTGTCTGTATGTACAAGAATAAGGTGGTGTGTGAGTTTTTTTCTGCCACACTAGTAAAGATGCTTAGTGAATTACAGAAATGGAAGACCTTGTGACACGTTTGAAGGTAATTTCTCTTGTTATCATCTGCATATCAAGTACATGGCACTTCCGTAGTGTTTGGTTAGCAAAGGAGGTTCTCTCTGTTGTTGCTGCTGTGATTGTACACTGCTTTATACCAGGGTTTGTGTGGTTTTATTGATTCATTTGGGACAAATGCATTCCTGGATTGCAGAAGCAACCTTTCTCCATTTTACTTGGTAAACCTTATGCTGTCAAAAAAATAATTACAGCAATTTTGAGCAGAAGCGGAGTTATTAGTCTACCCTGTGAAAATTACATTTTGTTTCTGCATCAATAAATATTTTTTTTCCTCAACTCTTTGAATTGAGACATGACAAAAGTCCAAGGTTACTGGTTTTTAACATATGCCAATTTTTGACCTATTGAAGAAAGACAGCAGGAAACACTGGGACTGAGTTAAGGCTAATGCTGCAACCTGAGTAGCAAGTTTCCTGTGTTGGGGCTTAACTTGCCATTAAAGCTTTTTGCTTTAAAAGAATTTACAAACTGTTGAGCTCTGCCTCAGTTGTGTGTCTCTTACCATAAGGGTTTTTTGTCATGAGGTAAATAACACAAGGATGTTCAAAAGATAGGAATGATTCTTAATAATTGGAGAGGACTGAAATGTTTTCTCCCTTTTGTTAACAAAGGGGAATAATCTCACCCCCTAACTGAAAAGCCCTGGCAGAAGCAGCAGAAAACAAAGCTCTATGTATGGTAAGGAGGACTTAACTGTGAATTATGGGGTGAGATACAGAAAGGAGAACTAAGCGTTGGGAAAAGCATCTCAACACTGAGATCCATTCGACTGTGAAATAGTCTCCCAGGGAGTGAGGGAAGATATATTTTTGGAGAAGTGAATACTCAGTGGTGCAAGGGCTTCAACAATACTGTAGGGAGCAATCCTCAACTTGAATAATCTCTTTCTGAGGGATTTTGTTGTGGCTTTGCTTTTTCACGATCCAGGATGACTTCATCCTTGAAACTGATATAATCAGATTTTCCTTTCTCCTTTTGTTTGTTTGTCGCCAGATGTAGTTTCCTGATACTTTTTTTTTTTCCATGAGAACAACCATTTGGTGATGTGGTAAATGATTTTCCATTTTAGTTTTGCCCTTGAAGCAGCATTCTATGACTCTTTTGGTAGCCAGCTGTTTAAGGTTGATATTTAGAGTTTGATTAAAGTACAGTAAAGGTTACACATGAACATTAGTATGCTTGAACCTTGCAAAAGAAGGTCAGAAGTTATTGGTGAGTGGGTATCACCTGTCTCACAGGTGATAATAGTGAAATTGCATATGGTCATGCTTTGTAGCAATTTTTTTATTCCTTTGCTACTGAATGTAATGCCTCTATCAAGTGCACACTACACCAATGCATCTATCTTTGATGTAATTCCAAACATTATCACAACTTGTGCTACTTGCCTTTCCTCCTTAAAAAGTGCAGGAAGAGCAAAATCTGTAGAAAAATCAACTTAAATTGTAAGGATCAGATAGATGCACACAGAGTGGCAGAGGAGCACAGTACCAGTGCTGAATAAGAAGAAATGAAGAGAAAAACGGTAACACTGTACAAATACCCTTAATGACATAATGTCCAGTGTGGGGATGGGGTTAGTTCATTTTTTTTTGAAAGTATTAAAACAAAGAAGGATGTTTGGGAGTTAAAGGTGTTGGACAAAATAATTCTAAATGTTAGAAGAAACTGTGACAATAATGCTGTATTAGCAGAAGCTTTGCTAGGGAATATGTTTGGAAATGACTTAAGGGATTTGTGAGTTAATACAGATCATGAAAAAGTTTTTTAAGTTCTGATTATTAGATTTTACTTTGAGGAAGAGTATAATTTCTAGCTGAGGTGTCATTGGCTGCCACAGCTGGCTATCAAGAGAGACTGTTGTGTGTTTATACACCAACTTTTTTGCTGGAGAAATGAAGTAGGTACTATGATTGCAAGATGCCTTAAGCTATTTCAGAACATCTCTCCTTGCTTCCCCACAGGTAGCTCACCCAGTGCCACTGTAGCCCTGAGGATTCTCATTGTTGCTTCCCTGCAAACCTTGTTTCCCATGATCTTAAAATCTGGCATTGAAGCAAATGCTTTTAGTAATTGAAGACTGTTCAGCGTTATTTCTGTAGATTATCACTGTCTCTGTAATAATCCTGGATTTCAGGATGTTCTTTATCATATACCCACATTTACACATTTTACCCTTCACTGTAACACCTGCAGCATGCAAAGCAGGCAATGCTGCCCCTTGAGCAATCACAACCCTTACTTGCACAGGATCAGAAGTCAATAACTAGGCATCAAGCCTGGCTCCATTGGGCGGTGAGGTTTTGATTGCAAATGGTGTGATTGCAGTTATGTAGAACTTGTGGTGTGGCTTCAGTGATCGGAATGGAGAAAACGGTGGCGTGTCATTGAATTAACTGATTCTTTGGATGTATTTTGCTTGCAAGAATTTAATGGTCTAGCAGGTTGTACATATTGTTTCTCCTTCCTTTCCTGCATTTTTTTTTTGTCAAATGAGAGGCTAAGTTTTGAGTCAGAGCGGAAAATCTCTACAATCTCCAGTAAAGCAGCTTCTATAAGAAGGATACAGCGGTTACTGATGTATTTTCTCTTTAAGAACTTTTTCCTGCTTTTGAAAGCTGTGTGAAATCCATTAGTTTGCCAGACCTTTCCAGATCTTGAGAATTGGACCAAGGGTGGAGTAGAGTGGAGAAGATATTGTGGTCGCTGTAGCTGTGTGCTGCGTGTGGGTTGCTCCCTCTGGTGAGGTGACCCAAAGACTGCTGCAGCAACTTCTGACATGGAAGCCTGTTGAGTGAAACGAGAGACATTACCCACTGCACTGGTGGTCTGCCTGTCAGTGGTGCTTCTCTGGTACTTTTCCTGCGTTGTGCTTGTAATTTGAGGCGTTTGAAGACACACCAGAAAATCTGCCAGGGAACTCGCAACATTTGTTTTTGTTTTTTATTTCGAGGTTTGATAATAAATTGCTGTTGTTGTTTTTGCTGCTGCATATGTAACCCAGTTCAGAAGTCATTGAGAGAGTGGTGGAATGGTAGGGCAGCTCAGGTGCAGAGTTTGTGACTTCCAGGAACCTACTGAGGTTTAGTTCTACTTCTTTCTTTCTATGTAGAGCAACCAAAAAAACAGGTGACATTGCTGCTTCAGTGTTGGGGGAGTAAGGGTAGAAGTAATGAATTGCAAATCCTCTCTATGCATGGAAGATGACCTTTTTTGTTTTAAGTAGCACTTTGTTTATTTTGATAGTAGTTATAACCTTGCCTGCTTCTGTTTACATTTTCATTAACTGCTTGAGTAGCTCCTAGAAATGCCCCACAGAGATGGGGACGCTGGCAATTTCCAAGCAATGAACAGGCTAGCAGAGCGTAGCATTGGGAAGGCTCTGGATAGCAGGTGAGGATACGCTTTTGAGCCCCAACATCTGAAATCTCTGAGATGGAAATTAGTGAAAGTGAAGGGTATGACTAACAGTGTTCTTTCCAAATTTAGCTATATCTTCCCTAAGTGGGAATTTCTTCCTGGGGATCTCTGGATTGCAAATCCTTGGGAATTTGAAAAAGTACATGAGTAGGAAATAGAAAATGTGAGAGTCTTTGACTTAGCAGTTGTCTCTGATCCACTTCTAGCATAACTAGCCAAGTCCCAAACAATGATTTTCATTTGATCCAGGAATCTAGAAGAAACAATACTTTTAATGAGGAAAAAACAATTTAGAGGCATCTGATTTAAATCTCTGTAGCTCTGTTACAATCCTGTCAGTGACACAAGACTATTCCATTTTGTGGAGTTATATTTATTTACTGGAGGTCTATCCTTAGTATTTAATCCATGTGTTTGTTACTGTCAAAGGCTTACTTGGGAACCGAGCTGGTATGGCACTGAGGGGTTGGGAATGTCTCTGGAGGGTATGCCCATATTCTATGTGGAAGCAATTTTGCTTTATAAGTTTCCACATTTCTTTTTTTGGTCCTGTTCTCAAAAAAAAAAATCTGTTTAACTTTCTTATTGTAAGTTGTATACTATACTCCTGTCACATTTACACTCTTTAAAATTCAGAATGGCTCTGTTGATTAATGGGCTTTTCAGCTTTTTAATGAGCTCAGAAACAAAGATAACTTTTTAAAATTTGGTGTACTTGCTTGTAGCTGGGGAAAAAATACACCCAAATAAATCTGTAAGAGGACAAACATGCTGAATAAGTAGACTGTTTCCAAAATAGTGCTCTTTTCCAAATCTTTCCTTAAACAAAATAACTTTATTACTCTTCTGTCTCTTCCTCACCTTGGTAGTTTTGACTCTATTCTTGCTGGAAGAATTTATGACTTTGGGTTTTTTGGTTTGTTTGTTTTGTGTGTTTCTTTTTTTTTTTTTTTTTTGTAAGGAGATCTATTGGGCAATATCGTAAAAACAAACAAACAAACAAAATCCATTGGCAACAAAAAATCTGCATGCCCCAAATGCAGAAACTAGCTGTTTTGGACTCTGGGCAGCTGTTTTAAGGCAGTTTTGCTGTTGATAAGGTAGTTTTTCTCATGAGCAACTAAAAATTGTTCTCCTCAGGTTTATGAAGCTTGAGGAAATTAAAAAAAAAAAAATTCCTAGCCAGATCATATTTATGGGAATGTAGGTAAGGTGAAAAAGATATTCTGAATCAATACTTTTGAAGTAGTTTCCACATAAAAGACTGAGGTGTTTTAAATTGCCTGTCTTTAACAACATGGATGCATTTGTTTAGATGATGTACAGAACCTTCCAAAAGCTTCTAATTATTGAAGTTTTTTGTTTATTTCTAACTTTCCACACAGTTTAGTCAGTGGTTTTGGCATTAATAAGCATTGTGAGAGTTTCTCGTGCAGGATTCTTTTGTTATTTGTCCACAGTGACAGAAGGTATAGATTAATGCAACAGCCAGTAATGAAATCCTGTGTATGCTTTTGGGACAGAAGAGACACCATTTAACTTGGTTTTCTGGCTGTATTTTTAACTTCTTCTTGGAACTATTAGGTGGATGCGAAAATGCCCTTTCAAGGAATTGCCACAAGTATAATCTGCATTTCTGTATTTGAGAAGTGCTCATGTGCAGTTACTCCTGTGCTTACTCTTTGCTTTCTGTGATAGTTTGTCCTTATTTGACCGTCCTTTCAGAACCCAGCCAAGTTCAATAGGCAGATTGCGAAATTTAGACAAAATCAGTCCTGGAGTGAAGTCAAGCAGAGGTATCATTTATCAAAGAAACGATTGCTGAGTAGCTGCCTTCTGAAGACTGGGAAGGAGCTGAACTTTTGGGTACGATGTTTGGACGTTTTTTATAGAATGTCTTATGTTAAACCTGCAGTATGTAAGGTTAAAACAGACAAACGAACTATCTGACCTTGTATGTAACTGTGTTGTACACCTCCTCCACTGCCCCGGAAGGAGAAGATGAGATGCCTTCAGATCACTGCTACACTGGTGTAAAACTATGTCGGCTCCAGGTGGTTTAAAATTTAAAGCCTTTTCAGTTTCTTGTATAAGTCAAAGCAGTGGGCTGTCTGGGCTACTCACTTCCTCAATTCAGTTAGTGTTTGCAGATGATCGGAAGTGAGTTGAGGAAACCTGGCAGAGGAGTGGCTAGCACAGCTTTTCTCAGGGAATGAGCTCAATCCCTTCTGCCTTCCCCAGCCAGAGACCGAATGGCCTTTCTGTGTCTTTTGCCCGTCCCATGCAAAACACTTGTATGGCTCTTGAATATGGCTTCCTCATATGTCTTTTGTGATTCTGAATACACTATATACCAGACCATGACTACTTCTTTTTTACTTCCTTTTTTTTTTTTCTCATAGACACCTGAGTTATGATTAATTGAATATACAATTACTGAAGGAGATTATTAGAACCTTATCTGGCTTTTCTTAGTTTCAGCACTTGTTATTTTGCCATTGCAGTGATCTTTCATAAAAAGATCATGCAGTTAATAGTAATAGTTTTATTTGCACAAACTATTTTATTTTTTTTTCAAATGAATGAGCTGTTCAGGAGGCCTTTTTCTGTTACTTTAGAAAAAATATAGAACTTTGTGATAATCAGACTTTTGCTTTTTAGAAGTATTTTCTTTCAACATTTTTCAGTAAACACTTGAAATAATTTTGAATTGTGAAAAGTGGTTGTGCCACTACTGTTGTACAATGAGAAATAGTGGGTTATGGAGAGAAAAACTCATGAGTTCAAAATAGGTTTGCTAGACAGTAGGTTGTTTTCATGTGTAACCTTTTCACTGCCACGAAACAGAATTTATGTCATCAATGTATTAGCATAGCTTAGTGGAAAGGGCTTAGACTTCTTTTTTTAATTTTCTTTTCTGTCTTGGATATTATTATCTGAATTGACACATGAAAAAAGAGTGAACAATTTTATTCTCGGCAGCATGATGGTAACTGGGTGTGTCTCTCACCAGCATTGTTATCCACCTTCAAACAATAAGGCAGTGCAATTTCTTGATAATTATCCTTTTCCTACAGTACTGTGATGTTTTTGCTCTGTATGTCTGGTTACTCAGGTAGACTATGAAAGAAATCTGCCATATCGGAAAGTCTGCAGTTGCTATGGAGACTATTTACTTTTGCGGGGGGAAGGGAAGTGAGGTGAGTGGTGTTGATTTTTGGTTTGTTTTTTGGTTTTGGGTTTTTTTTTTTTGGTTAGGAGTTTAATGCTAAACTTTAGATTGAATACTAATCTTGTTTGGATCTCGGAAGATTTGAATTTCTTTGCTTTTCTAGCCTGTGCTTTGACTTTCTACTCAATTTCCCATTATTCTTTCCTGGTCGATAAATTTTCATTCAGAAGTTAATCCCTATTAATTGCACTTAAGCAGGAGATGTACGAGTGCCAAACAGTGGTCCCACTACATTTTTTCAGGAACAGGTAATGATCTGCCTTCACAAGAATACCACTACCTGTTAGTGTTAGGGTTGCCATTCCTGTTTGATGTGAGGAATGACTTACTGGTTTCTTTGATGTCTCCCTCAGAGGATGCTGTTTGGCGCTGTTGGTAGAGGAGGTGGTGCTTCAATGTGTCTCAGAAGTCAGGAATGCCCTTTGGGGGTATCACACACTGGTATCACACCCTCTAAGTACTGGGGTTTTTACTCCTGGAGCTCAGAACCAGGGTATGCATGCTATGGTGGGGTATACTGGCTGAATCTGAACTGTGGGATTTTGTCCCTCTTTTCTCACATCTTTCATGGGTAAAAACTGATAGTTAGTGGCAGGAGAAGGGATTCTCAGCATGCTGCTAGTTATTATAAATTAGTGTTTGTTCTTCTGTGAAGTGCCTAATGTACTACAGTAATGGGAGCTGTGCGTGGTGTTGTAGTGAAAGAGCAATTCAGTCTGTAGGATTTTTAAAACAGGATGCATTGCATTCTGTCACCTTTAGTGTTATACAAAACTACATAAGCCTTACACTGGTATGACATGGTGCTTTCAGAGGTTGTGAAATGTGGAACAAGGTTAAGTAGCTTAAGGAGAGATGTATGTGTTCTTTGTCAATGCTGAATCAAGAGATTTACTTTGAAAAGCAGGTTAAAGATGTAAGAAAGAATCTAATTGTAGAAAGTTGGGGATGTTTAGGCCAAAGAAGAGGCAATCTGTACAGGGCACTGAAAATAGCTGTGGTAATAAGGCAGTGGGCAATCTGTGCTTGGTTTGGCAGGACTGGATATTGCTAACCAGCATCCACCGAAATGGTGAAGAGTCAGATGAGATCTTGGGAAAACTTTACCGGCAGTAAGAATGTTGAAACGTTTAAATCTGACCAAGTAACCATGGGTGCTTGGAGGCCTTTGAGAATGCATAAATACACATATCAGAAATGTCATCTGTGTCCCTGGTGCTGACTTCAGGGAGAGGGACATGGATAAGATTGTGTCAGATGGCGTCTCGAGATATGACTCAGTGACTGCAGAGTTTTTGGTATGCTGTCACATAATTGTGTGATTGGATTGTTTCTGTAGGTTTAAACATGCCCCTCCCTTTGCCTCCATTTTCCTTTTTTTCCTCACAGCAGTACCCTTGCTGGTTAGTTCCAGCCAAGTTTGGAAAAGTAGAGGCCTCAGAAATAAAGCAGTTCATTTTTAATGAAACTGATGACCAGATAATGGGGAAATGCGTTGACATTCTCCTCTGAGAAGAAGACAAACTGAACTCATTTATATATAAATTTAGCAGTTGCCAGTTGACCAGGTGGTTGTGTGTTCTGGACAACCATTGCTTTTGTAGCTCCGGGCTCTTTGTAGATTCTTCTAATTCTTGTCTGATCAGGATTTCTTCAGGTGTTAGAATTAACTTTGTTATAGTAATAATAGAAAGTGGTTTAGCAGACAAAGAATAAAAAGCCATAGGGATTTGAGCTTCTTTTGAGTTGTCTGAGCAACAGAATTGTTTTAATTTATGAGGCAGGAATCCCATGTTCATGGAAATAGTACCTCCGTCACAATACTCGTATATATCATTTTATTAATACCTTTACGGCCCTTGACTCTGGCCATTGTTTTTTCCTTTGTACTGATTAGGTTTCATATGTAATCTGTAGCAGGCAAGATAAGAACCATATATGTGTTTGAGAGAATACCAGTGACTTTGTCAAAGTTGTAACCAGTGACTTCCAATATATAATTTAGATGCTGAGCTGAAATCTTACGACATATACCCAGGAAGCACCTGAAAAGGGGGTCTGTTTATGGTTTTAAGTGGGGACTATAAACCCAGTGTAATGTCTGCTTGTTTACCAATGTTTTAAACCTGTTAATTTGTATTCTATATTGAATGCTAGCTGTCTCACATATTGGTTAGAAATTGTAACACATCTGAGCATCATTTTTATACGAGTAATCTGTAGGTGGAGTGGAAGGAGTCTGGCTTTCTTGCTTTTCAAGTAGATGTGAAATCCCAGAAAGCTCAGATTGGCTGAGCCTCTCTCTGTCAGAATCTGAAGCCTCTACACTTGCCGGTGGATCTGAAGTATTTTCACCTGACACAGATCCTCTGTGGCTCATAGTCTGACAAGAAGCTTTGATACATGGTGGAGCATGGATTGGGTTAGGACGCATTTAGTCTGTGAGCTGTGATTATGGCTTGTTTCCTGCCTGTTTCCTTTTGTCCTTTGCATGCAAGTTCTGTGATGCAATTTAAAAGGAGAGTAGATATTTGCAAATTAATAATGTCAGAGCCACAACTGAAGCCTGAAGTAATCAGTTCTGCTGATATTGCTGTTGCTCAGTTTTCCTGGGTGTTGTCTCTAAAACCAGCTATGCTCTTTTTGCTTACTGAGTGATTCTATGTTAGGGAAAATGTCCAAGATAATTCCCAGAGGAAATGGGGAAATTTGAAGGAGATTGGTTTGGTGCAAAATACTGTCATATCTCTAAGTAATAGAGAATAGCAATATAATTTAGTTCATGTCACAAATACAACAGTATGCCTGAGACAACACAAATGGAAATTACTTATGCAGGAAGGGAAAGTGACCTGCAATATGTTGGGTACTATTTTGCAAATATAATCCACAAATCCATTCTGCTCAGATTTTTATGCTATGCCTCTCTCTGTAGTATTACAGGGGGCCTCAGTGTAAATGAATGGGTAATTAGTTTATCTGAGCATTTCTGTATGTTGAATCTCAATCCAAATTGTACCTTGGTATATCTTGTTGTCTGGTGTGGTACAAAGTTTCTAGAGCTTTCAGAGAGAACGGTATAGTTAAATTTATGAAAGTGTTTCAAACTGGCATTAAGTTTCTTTTACAGTACAAAAGCAAAACAACAGTATGTTAAATTGAAACAAAGTAAATGAGTGCTGAAAATGAACAGTCAGGAATTATTCTGTTTCAAGTACAACTGGTTTCCATCTTTTTTTTCAGTTTTGGGTGGTTAGTGACTACACAGAAGTCATTTATACTGTCTGTGTTCCAGGAATCAAGTTTAAATCTGGAAGGATTTGCACGACTGTTCTGGGATCTTTGAAAGGTCATGCGGATTGGGAAGGGTCCCCCTCAACTTGAGAAAGGCAAATGCTGCACCCATCTTCAAAAGAAAACGTCAGTCATGGAAACTACAGTCTGATTAGCCTCACTTCTGTCCCTGGAAAAATGTTGGAGTGAGTCCTGTTAGAACACATTTCTGGGCACATGAGGGAGGAGGCAGTCATCAGGAGCGGTCAGCATGGATTGACCAAGGGTAGATCATACCTGACCTGATCGTTTTCTGTGATGACCAGGTTTGCAGATGATGGGAGAGCAGTGCACATTACTTTCCTTGACTCTAGGAAGGTTTTCACCTTGTCTCCTACAATATTCTTGTATCCAGCCGGGACATTACAGTCTGGGAGAGAGGACAACCAGATGGGTAAAAACTGTTTGGATGGTTGGGCTCAGAGGTCATGGTTAATGTGCTGTTGAGAGGCCAATATCGAGAGAGGTGTGTTCTGGGTCCTGTTGTGTTCAACATCTCTCTCAGTGATCCAGAGGAGAGGACAAAAGGCACTCATAAATTTTAGCAAATGATGCCATATTGGGCAGAGCAGTTGATATGTTGGAGGGCAGGGCTGCTGCTCAGAGGACCTGAACGTTAAGGACCTAATGAAATTTTTAAAAGGACAAAGGCTGAGCCCTGCACCAGGGGTGGCAGAGCCTTTGGCAATGATACAGGACTGGACAAAAGAGGGTGGAGAGCAGTTCTGCAGAGACCATGAACTACCCTGTGCCAGTGTGATGGATTTAACCCTGGCTGACTTCCAGTTTCCCACCTAGCTGCTCTCACATTCCCCCTCCTCAACAGGACAGAGTGAGAAAATAAGATGAGAAGGCACATGGGTTGAGATACAGAATAAGAAAACACCAATTACTGTTATGGGCAAAACAGCCTTGACTTGGGGAAGATTAATTTAATGTATTACCAGTTTAAAATACAGTGGGATAGTGAGTAACAAAGACAAAACTAAACCACTTTTCCTCTACACCCTTTTTCCTAGGCTCAACTTCACTCATTCATTCATGACTCCTCTAACTTCTTCCCACCCTATGTGGTACAGGGGACGGGGGGCAGTCAGTATATAACATCTCCTCTCTGCTGCTCCTTCCCCCTCACACTGTTCCCCTGCTCCATCATAGGGGGGCCCTCCCGTGGGATGCAGTCTTTGATGAATTGCTCTGTTATGTGGCATGGGGCAGCCCCTGGTCTCTTCTAACAGAGGCCAAACTTGCAGCCCCCTGCTGCCAAAACCTTGCCATGTAAACAAAATACAGCCAGTCATGGCCACTTCTAGCCAGGTCTAAAACTCATGAAAACAACCTGTTGTTCACCAAAGCCTCATCCAGACAGTGAAGCACACGGCATTCCTGCTCAGACTTACTTAAGAGAGCGGCTGCTGGAAGGGAGGAGAAATAAAGGAAACATGGCTTTAGCTGCACTGTTGGAAGGAAATGACCCACACTGGACCACCATCACTCTCAAGGGACTGCAGCTCCCAAGCAACCCATGCTGGGGCAGGTTGCCCCAAGATGTCACAGGTCTTGAAGGATCCACACCAGGGCAGAGTCACCCCTGACAGACTGCAGCCCAAGGAGGAGCTCAAGCTGGAGTGGAGGAAATGAGTTAGAAGCAAGCAGCAGTGGAGAAAGACAAGTAGGAAGTAAGGAGCAGGAGAAAGAAACCGTACAACACTGGCTTCAACCTCCTGTGTTGTCTGTTGCTTGACCGTAGAGGTTTGTGAGAGACTAAGTATAACATGGTAAAAACAAAAGAAGTTGCTAGACTGGGAAGGGAAGAAAAAGGTGTTGGACTGAACTTGAGCCTGGAGAAGGGCAGAGGAAAAGTGTTTCCCTAAGTGTTTAAGCGTTTATGTTTTTTTCTTAATACCCAAATCAGTAATCAGAAGTTTCTGTTAATTGGCAGTAGGTGAAATGAAGTAAAATCCCCTGAGTCAAGGTTGTGTTGCTGTGACAGTGCTATAGCTGTTGCGTGATGCAACTGCTGGAAAGCCACCTCATGATATGCCTTTTATTAGTGGAGAACTAAGTTGCTTGTTGTGAAAATGTTGATCAGCTAAATGCCAGTCAGCTAAGTGTAAGCTATATACAACTACACAGCTTTACTGAAGCATTTTTGCAAAAATCTGATAAAACTGCATTGATTTAAAAAAGCGCACAAGAGCATTTCTACAGTGTTAGTGAACTCCATTATCCAAGTGTCCTATGTTTAACCATGAATGCTCAGGAAAAAGTAGAAAACCAGAGAGAGTGTGCTGTGATGCTTTCTCAATTTCATAGCACTTCAAGAACTTCCTCATTCATTGTTTTCAAAACAAAAATAGAGGGAAACTTCTGTGGAAATACCATGCTACAGCAATTTAGTGTGTTTTTACCAGTTTCTGATGTCTCCATTAACCCCTTGCATAATTTTTTGGCGTTTTAAGAACAGCTGGGGTTGAAGGCTTTTTTGTTGCTTCTGCCAGAACTCCCATTTGAAAGTTGCTGCAGAACCAACTTGTTATTTCCTGTCTTAGATTTTATTTGTATACCGAGATCATCCTTCAGTTTAAAAATGTTGGGTTTCTTTTCCTTCCAGCTTCTCAGGTTTTTATTTTGTTAAGGTCAAGTTCAGCTCTTCTAGACTCTTCTTCTAAGGAACTGGAAAGCTTTGCCTAATTATATCCTTGTGTGTTGCCCATGTGCCTGTTTGTTCTGAGATTACATCTGAGGTCTGGGTGAGGTCTTGTGGTTTGGTTGAGAGTTTGTTTGGTTTGCTGCTTGAATTCTGATCTCGATTCCTGGGAACTCCAAACAGAAGCAATCCTGGGCTACAGAAACCGAGAGAGCCCTCTCTATTGAAAATCTGTAACGATTTCCCTTTGGCTAATACATGAAGGAGTGTGCGTACTTACTGCCCTCTTGGCCCATGAAGATTTGGTTCCGGCATTTAAAACTGATGCCTAGATCTTGAGCAGTAAATTTTAAGATGCAGTAGTCTAGAGGGCATTAGAAGTATTTTAAAATATGCAAAAACCAAGCAGTCTAAATCATTAAATAAATGCAATTACTTATTTCATTCCTCTAAACTGTATCTTTACCTTGATTATCCTGGCCTTACAGGTCCTCACAGGTTTTCACATTTCATTATTTTTTTTACAAATTCTGTGCTTCTCTTTTCTTTGTGCATAATAACCTTTATCTAAAATTTAAACTTTGATCCTTTGGGTTTTTTTTTGTTCAACGCTGAACCCGTACATGAAATATTGAACAGAATGGCAAAACAACACTTGCTTTCAGAAAAAAAACAGTCCTCAGTGTATTTCTGAAGTCAGAGCCGAGAAGGAGAAACCAAGAAACTTTGATAGCATTTTTCACAATGCTGTGTTTAAGCTGTATCACATCAAATGTATTTCAGAATAAACCCCTGGTGTTAAAGTACCCTTTCAGTCTTCCCAGGACACCTCTGAAAAGTATGTTGTGAAGGGATATTTAAGATTAGCTGAAAAAAATTCTAATTTGTATTTGCCTTGTGTAGAGCTAGGTGCTGTGCAATGTAAGGTTCATACCTTGTTGGAGTTTGTCAAATTGAGGTCGTTTTGTCACTCAGCAGCATTTGAGAAACGTGAAATGGACAGACTTGACCTTGTTAGTTTTTCCATACAGCATGGTTGTCTGTATGCTGCACTCATTCAGTCTGCTAGTGTGCCTGCAACTTTTGGTCCTAAATAGTTAAAATAGAAGTTGTTTTCCATCTCTCCATGTGCATTCAGCTCCTGGGCTGCCTGCTGAGAAAGCAAAAGTGTGGATGGCAACCTACTGTCTGTACCTTGAATAGTTGTATGCCATCACTGGGGACAGTGCACAAGTTTGCCTTTTGAAATAGCCGTCTGTGTTTCAGGAAGCCAGCTGGTATGCTGCCTGTTATGGTTCCACCAAAGTCCAGTCCTTTGGTATTATGTAGTTAGCTGAGAAGCTGGGATTGGTATCCATGATTGCTGTTTGGAAGGAAAGATCTGATCCTTTTTTTTGGGAGCAAACTCTCTTAAGCTTGCCTCCCCCACTGTCTGTGGAATTAGAAAATAAATTGCTTAAAGCAGGTGACGTTAATCCCTGATAAAATTCAACAAAGTTGAATTGGGCCATTATTTTGAGGCCAGTGTCTGTGTGATTATAGATTTTTAAATCCTATGTCTTGAAAACTATGTAGCCTTTTTTAATGGGTTGTCAGGTGGTATTGTTAGTGCAAAACTTGTGCTTGGAAGGCTTTTCAGCCTTTTCTCTTTGCCACCCCACTCTGCTGAGCTGAGCAGGCTTAATAAAATGCCATTATTGAATTCTACCAGAAGAAGAATTTACCATTTTCATGTAATTTTTTCAAGCAATTTTTTAAAGGAAAAAGAGCTGGGACTTTAAATATTTCATAGCAGGTGACAAAGCCTATGGCCACTCCTAGAGCTCTCATTGAAGCCACTGGCAGTTTTACTTGCAAAGTAGTTTCAAGATTAGATGGGCAGCATACGTGGATTAAGGTAAGGGGATCAGTCTGTGTCTTTGCCTGTGAGCCTTCTGAAGAGAATCTGCGTCTGCCCTGGGGTGGGAGTGGAATTGCTGTGTTGTGAAGCTGCCAAATTGCTCTCTGCCATTGGAAGTGTTTCCCGTAATAAGTGGAGACATTTACAAGAATTCTGACCTCTTTCTGATGCCCATTTGCTTCAGCAAATAAACCACGTAAACTGAGAAATTCTGTACTTTAGCATCAATTTCAAACAGAAAGCTGTACCACTTCAGCTTGCCGCCAGCTATTTAATACTTGGAGGACCTTATGATCTTGCGTTGCGAAGAGTAACTCAACTCACTCCATTTGTGACACCTCTTCACTATCTTATAAGCATACCTGATTTCAAGTGCTGTCTAGTTTGATTTAAAGAAAATAAAATAATGCTATTCGTAACCTCCTGCATTTCTGTCAGGATGCACAGAGAATTTGGTGACACATTCTACAGTTAAATTCAAATAGACATATCTATTTATAGATATTTAAGTCTTAGTCAGCTGCAGTGTGCCTGATTTAACTTGCAGTGAAAAATTCACATCACGTATAATTAATGTGCTTGAGATATGTTTGATTTAATTACTGCTGTTGCATGTGCTTATGTACCGAGTACACATTTCTCATGATTTCTCCCAGATGAGTATCTTCAGGAGATTTGTTTAAGGGTGACATCGTTTCTGTATTTATAAACTGAGTGTTTAAGTAGACTGGCCTTGCTTTAAGCTTTATTTTTGTCCCTGCTACAAAAATAAAATAGATGAAGGAAATAGGGTGTAACTGTTCCCTTTACTTATAGAAATTGTATTTTAAAAAAATTGTTTTTCTTCCTCTTCCTGGCTGTAGTTCATGTTGCCAGTGCTGTGTCATTTTAGGACTCCTCACTGATGCAAATTGTCCTTTTCACTTTCAGAATTCTGTACAAATAAGCACTGATTAATTTTCACTGCTGCCTAGTAGCTGATAATTTTTTTGTGTCATGCAATTTGCTTGTTATAAGTGAGGAAACTAAAAGAGGGATTTTATCTGACTTGCCCACTGCCAGGAAGGGATTAGATAGAAATAAAGAATTTCTGATTTCTAGCTATGGTCTTGGAGTGTCCCTTTCTTTTTGAGTAACAAAATAATCAAAATATTGCACCCTTGAAGCAGTGGCACAAGGTTTATCATAGAAATGGCTTAAGCATTGCAACTACCTATTTCTTTGTTAATCTTATTGGAGAAAATTGGACTCTTACAATGTTTCTTCAAAAACACTTTTCTCGTGGTGATTGTTAGAAATACTCCATATTTTTAATACTATTGTAGTTAATAGATTTTTAACCCATAGTCATATAAGTCAAACTGATTTTTATTTAGCTTGGTAGCAGTACAGTGCATTGTTTGCATATCAGGTTTATAGAGGAGGTTCAGCCTTGTCTATATTTGGTTTAATACTACACTTTTAGGAGAAAATAAATGGCGCCGCATCTGGCAGCCTGAGGGAGGTGAGGCTGCTGCCGCTCCGTGTCCCCACGTCCATCCAGTCGCAAGGCTGAGCCTGCGTCCCCAGCAGACACAAGGGCGCAGCACACGTGAACACCGTGTGTGTACCTGTGCACACAACCCGATCAGACGGACACTCGGACCGCTCACACGACCACAGACATCACCAGGGACTTCATCCTACTCCTCTCTCTCAAAGGGAAGGACTACGTCATATATATATAGACCCATATATATCCATATGGGAAATATGGATCCTGTCAGCAGCTGGAGCCACTCACCTGGTTACCGGTTGCTGGCATCAAGGTGCACAAGCCCCTGTGGCCACAGCTCTGCTCTGGCTGCTGGTACCAGCCATGTCATTTGGACACACACAAACACAGAGTTGACTGGGACTCCTCTGGTCCCGTAGCAGACCCCGCTGTGCTCTTGCCCTTGGGGATGCACAGTAAGTCTCCCACCCAGGGCTGGCTGTTAGAGGTCCCTCTGCCCCTGGCTCCCTGCCTCCATCCCCTGCTCACCAACTAGTCTGGCTTCATCTTGTACGTGCTGCAGTGCTGGTGCCACAGACACATGGGCCCTCCAGCTGGTGGTCTGACTCTAGTTGCTGCACCCAGACCCGGCCCCATACACGCACATCAAGTAGAGAGCCACTCACACAGGAATGAGCCAGAAAGCTGTTTAACAAGAAAAGAGAACAGACTGCGTTGGTGAGGAACAGGACATGGCCAGAAAAGTGTACCGACCAGCCCACTATTCACATGCGACTAGCCCTTTTTATCCCCTTACTCCTCTATCTTCCCACATTTGTTCTTCACCAAATCACCTAAATCTATCCCCTTTCATGTCTCTCGTTCCTCCATTAAACTCCCCATGCAATCCCCTGCGTCCCATGATGCATCCCACACCCCTGGAGAGCAGCCCTACTTAGTCCCAAAGGTGATCTGGAGGGCTGCTGCTGCTGACTTGTCTTGTTGGGTTTCACACCTGGACACAGGGATTGAGGCTCTTCTGGGTCAGCTCTGGGAGGGGACCAGGCAGGGGATCCTACCTTAGGAATTTGTAGTTTGGATTCCTGAGGTTCCATGCCCCTGTTGTCATCTGGTCTTGTGGAGATGGGTCTTTGCTGAGCGTATGGCTCCTGGGATGGGACTGGGCGTTGCTGTTCCCACAGCAGATGTGTTATTTGTGGCCCTGCCATTGTCTCTCTGTGCTGCTTCATGGGTGAGGTTTTATCATCTCATACATCCTATAAGAACATCAGAAATAATTGCTATATAGATACATTACTGTTACTGCCAAGGTTTGTTACTCCCCACTTTAGTATGGAGACTTTAGACTTAGCTGATGTGAACTATTAAAATGTTTATTGGTACTTTAAGTGGAAATAGGTAGAGCAGCAAAATAGTCTATGCAAAATAATCTATACTGTATGCAATCAAATAAACAGTTCTCTAGTGATACAGAATCATGTAGGATTTATGATTTTTAAGTACTGAGGTGTAACTATTTCCTGCCTCCACCCTCCCCATCACCTCAAATCTTAAGAACATAAACCTGATGGAGAAACTCCAGCATGTCACCCAAGGGGATTTCCTCCAGCCTCCTCATGGGTTGGAATCCGCATGTCAGCATTACTACTACCTGCAGGTGTCCACACACCTGCCATGGGAAGACTCTCTTCCTTTTTTCTCCACTCAATTTGTCATTTGATTCTCAATTTAGTATTCTATTCTCACTTTTTTTCTTGAGTTTGTAACAGCTTTTTATTAGCCTTCCACCTCCTTGTCTCTGCCAAAACTCTTCCCAAGCCAACAGCCCTCTCATAATTACTTTTTTGACATTGATGCTGGGTTTTCTACATCCATATCCAGATTTTGTGTTTCATATTGTTATACAGGCAACGTAAGCGTTATGCCCCAGGGTGAGTGACTTGGCAGCTCAGAATTTGCTTATTATTACCAGCTTAGAATGTCTGGATTTGGTTTACATTTTTTAGTTACTAGGTATAATTATTCAGGTTTAGCCCTAGGTCTCTACCTAGATCCAATGCACCATTCCCAGGTTCCTCCCGTGGGTGCTGGGGCATGTGCCAGAGCAGCAGGGTGACTTTCTTTTCAGATTTCTGCTGTGGGCTGTCATGGTTCCTTACTAAGACCTTAGCTATTGTGAGGCCTTGTGCTGCAGTTTCACATCTTACTTGCAATTTCCTTTACATAAAATCCATTTCTTACTGAAGCCTTTCTGTTTAATATACTTGGAAATAACTTGGTGTAAGTACCTTGGTGAAAGACTTAGAACTGAATCTCTTGATTTTCTTGCCTTAAAGAAGCCTAGAAATGTGTTAATAAGCAAGAAAAGCTTACTGCTGTGAAATCTGCATATCACTAATGTGGAAATATAGGGTCAGAAGGCTTTTCCATACACGAATCTAATTCATTCCTCTGTATATAGATATGATGAATCAGTTAAATCATCCTTCATTCAATATTTTTCTAATCTCTTTTTAGGTCTCCAGATAAGGAGACAAGAGATTCCACAGCCTCCAAAAGTAATCCGCTTTAAAACTTCATTATCCCTTAAAGTTACAGTTGTGTGTTCCTTTTCTTTGTTTCCTTTTTTTTTTGTTTTGGCTTGTTGGTTTTTTTGTTCCCTAAAATCTGATCTCAGTATTTTTAGTTGCATTTTTAGGCTGATTTTCTTTTTTTTCACCAAGGGACTAAACAAACTCATTTCCTTCAGTCTTTTCTCAGAGGTCTTGTATTCTAGGCATCTTGTAATTATTTGTTCTTCTCTATTGCCTCTCCCAAGTCCATTACCCTCATCCTGTCACACTCAGAATCCTATTGTTCTTAGCATGCTAAACTTCATTGTTTTGTGATTGTGGCACAATTATCTATCATATCTTGATTTTCAACAATAATTCCTCCATATTTAGTCAGAATAAAATGTCCTTTCCTGGTAATCATCTCAACTTTCTTAAGAAACAAAGGTCCTTGCGAACTTCTAGTAACTGTTGCATCTCTTTTCTCACCAAGTGCCTGAGTTAATGAATTCTTATATTTTACCATCATAGGCTGTCTTTTAGGTAGTTGAGATAACTAATTAAGAAAAATTGTCTGTATTTGCTTCAAAATTTGGGAATCTGTTTCACTTATAATATTGCCTTAATTATTTCCTTCCCTGCCTTTCATCTTAACTTCAGCCCACTCTTAAACCTTTTCTTGCATTTCAGAATAAATGCGCTATTTGTGAAGTACAGTATAGAACCTTATTACTCTTTTCTCCTTACCATGGTTGCCCTTCATGAAAAAGCTGTCACCTTCTATGTTACTATTCCAGTTGGGTTTAGTTGTCTCACAGAGTTTAATGGTGCTGGGTAGGACATACTGCAGAACTTTACAGATAGTTTGGTATTTTTGGGGATTTGTGTGGACATCATTGGTGTTTAGAGAACCGTCTTTTGGCATTTTGTCTTTGTTTCTCCCATGATCCTATTGCAATTTGCAATTGCTTCCTGGAGTCTAGTTCTAAGACAAAGTTGCTGTTGTCTTAATCTGTAAGGGCTTTTCCCATTAGTTCCCTCAAAAACTAGCTTAATGGGGTTTTTTTGCTGTTGCTGAGCTAGTGTTCTGAACAGCTCCTCCATTTCTGCATTTTTGGGCCATCCTTCATTTGCCAAACAGGCTCCCTCAGTTGAGAAAATCAGACCCCTTCTGCTTATGCTACTTGTGTAGCCATGGTCCATTTCCAATTATGCATCTGCCCGTCCTTGGGTCTTCACACCTGACTAGAGGATCAAAGAAGGAGCCACCCGTATCTCTGACTACTTCAGCACTCTCCTAGAAACTAGGTGTTTCTGATCCATTGCAGTCATATCTGGCCACTACTAGGTGGCTAGCTAGCATAGGGCAGGAAGGGGCCCCAAAGGGGAGAGTAGAAAGGCTATTAAATTTTTTGAAGCAAAGAATCTTTTAAAATTATGTAACAGAGTGCTACAGGTTTGTTTGGAAGCCCGTGCTCTCTTAAAGTCTTGCAGTATTTAAGCTGCCTACATAGCCTTTGAAAATGAGCCTTAGGCAGTAGCGTTCACATGGGTACTTCTGAACATGTCTGTGGTCTTCAGAAGTATTTCAGAGCGTAAGTGCAGAATATTACCTTTATGTGGTCAGTCTGTGCTCTGCAGATTAATTGGGTGGTCACTGTGATTTCTTTTTTTTGTCCACCTGCTTGAATTGCAGAGACCTCAGACACGTTTCTGCAATGAGATATTAGCAGACAGAATCATATAAAATTTGTCAATTTATACCATGCGAGAATTACTACTTTGCTTTGAGGTGTCCTAGAACTCTATTGCACCAGCTGAAGCATTTTGCAAGTGCTTCCTTTGTTTGTTTTTGTTGTTTGTAATTACCTCTTGTTTAAAGAAATGCAGAAAAATAAAACTACTTAGGAATGGATTTGAAGGAAAAGCTGATTTCCTCTTGCAAACTGGATAGCTTTTATTTCTGAAGATTTGGTATACTGGCTTAACTTCAGTGCATCGTGTACCACATATTGGAACAAGGACAAGGATGTGGGTTTTAATCAAGGAGATTGTTAGTTTGCTCCAATTGCATGAATATATCAATGATTTGCAAGTTGCACCAGTGATTCTTTACACTATTAATGAAAAGACGCTAAAACCATAAGAACTTCTGTGAAAATAATTCTTAATAGCATGTTGACCTTTACAAACTGCAAATTGGTTGAAAAAAAATTGTTACAACGTAAGTCAGATATAATACATTACTTCATTTTAATTGAGACATTGTTGAAGACATTGTTATTCAGATGTCGACATGAGCTTGGTGGTTTGTATTATCTGATATTCTTTACAAGAAAAACTCAACTAAAGTTTGGGTTTTCGACTTCTCTGGAAGTCTATGCCTAGCTCCAGAGGATATAAAGAAACTTATACTCAATAATCAGTATGTTAACTCTAGCTTGACTGTAAACTCTTAGTTTTTTCAGTATTAACTTCCTGAGACAAAAATAACACCTTTGGTATGCTCAGTAATGCAGTGCATTTTTAAAAAATTCTACCAGTAAGAAATTAGTGCCTATATTGCTGATGTCTGTTTTTTAGGCCAGTGTAATATGCCTGCAGTTTAGCAATTTGCTTAACTGATTGTCCTGGTTTCAGATGGGATAGAGTTCATTTTCTTCCCAGTAGCTGCTGTGGTTTGGATTTAGTATGAAAATAATGTTGATAACACATACTGCTTTAGTTGTTGCTAAGTAATGCTTAAGTCAAGGACTCCTTTAGCTTCTCATAGAAGCTGAGAGAACCATAGACAGGACAAGCTGGTTGCTGGCTGGGGTTAAGCCACGACACTGATATAAGACATTGCAGTTCTCATAGGAGGAAAGGATAAATCTGGCCTTAAAAATATTATTTAATTTAGGATTCTGAAAGTTCTTTGTGACCTTTTGACTTCTTTTTGCAGTTCTATTAAGGGAACAACATACGTTGTCCTCTGAGGAAGCTGAAGGTCTTAAGTACCATAGAGTAGCCCCAAAAGATTTTGAGAGTACTAAAAATCATGGTGTTTGTGTTTTGCTGCATTAAAAAATCTAGAGAAACTTGCTGTTAAAAAACCACAAAGCAATTCTGCATGGAAGTACTCCCACCTATGATAAAATGGCCTGGAGAAGGGAATGGTCATGAAACTTGCAAGAACCACGGGAGTTTGTGGTTGCTCATCTATGTTGCTTTTTAGTATATTATAGTCAGAAGACACAATGGCTTTACCTTTTTCATAGTCCTGCATTGGGTAGGAACATGTCACACTTTGAGAGTCTTGTGACAGAAGCTGTCTTCAGAGCTAAAAGTATGCAAAACTATAAGCACAGCATACTCCATTTAGATTTTATTTAAGACAAGATTTAGTTAGCCCTCAGAAAAAAGCCAAGAGGGCTTGGTAAGAATTTTGAGAATTTAAATCACTGATGTTGCTGTCATGTAATATGCTAGGTGAGGTATTTCAGAGAGTTTTAAAATATATTCCTAGAGTGCAATCTGTAAAACGGGCTTTTCAGTGCCCACATAGTTGGAGGATGGAAAAGAACCAGCAACACGTCTCAAATGTCAGTTCTCTTGATAATTTTGTACTATTTTTACAAATATCACCTATCTTTACTAGTACTGAAAGAAATAAGAAGAAAAAAAATAAATCTTTTGAGTGTTTTCCCCACCCTGCCACCCTTTCTCTTAATTTTAAGTCACTGTTAGCAGTCTCTAACCTAGGTGTGTGTTTTCTTCTGCACTGAACAGAATTGCGAAGTCTTGATCTTAAGAACACCGTGGAGAAGAGCCTTGTTACTTACTCACGTGGAATTGGTTCTCCCCATATCTTTGTTGAATTAAAGTGTTGAATATAATTTTTTTTCTTTCGGTGAGCGTGTGGTGGGTTGACCTTTCCTGGCTGCCAACACCTCCTCACCACCACCACCTCTCTCTCACTCCCCCTCCTCAACAGGGCGGTGGGGAGAAAGGGAGAAAATAAGATGGAGAGGCTTGTAAGTTGAGATAAAGAGGTTGGTTGCAGTTGCTGTCATGGGCAAAACAGACTCAACTTGGGGAAAATTTATTTATTGCCAATTAAAATAGCATTGCATAGTAAGAAACAAAGACAAAAGTAAAACCACCTTCCTCCCAGCCCCTCTGGCTTCTTCCCAGGGTCAACTTCACTTCTTCAGTTCTGGATCTTCTACTTCTTCTGAGTGGTGGCGGGGTCATGGGGAGTGGGGGTTGTGGTCAGTCCATAACAGCTCCTTTGCTGCTCCTTCCTCCTCACGTTGTTTCCCTGCTCCAGTGTGGGTTCCCTTCCAGGGGGTGCAGTCCTTCATGAGCTGCTCCAGCTTGGGTCTCCCACAGGCAGCAGTCCCTGCCGGAGAACCTGCTCCTCTCCATGGGCTGCAAGGGAATCTCTGCCCCGGCCCCTGGAGCACCTCCTCCTCCTCTCCTTCTCCACCAACCTTGGGCTGCCTCTCACACGTTTTTCCTCGGTCCTCTCTGCTCTGCAGTGTTTTTTACCCTGTGGAGCCGCCATCTCAGCTGCAGGGCCCGGCCCAGCCCTGCGGTGGGTTGGCTGTGGCTGGCTGGAACCAGCCATGTCCGCTGCCCCACAGGGGCCACCCCACAGGCCCTGCTGATGGCACCCCAAACAGAGCAACTGCGGTAGTTACCTCGGGGGGAGAAGGTGAGGTGGTTTCTTATCCTTACGGTGTGGCTCGGGTTTGGCAAGTGTTTGCTCTGGGAGGCCCAGGGCCTAGGTGGGGTTATGGCAGCGTCTAGCTGACAAGCTGCAGGTAGCCCCAGGTTTGGCTCAGGGGAAACGGGGTGGGTGGGTTTGGGGTTTGCCAGGAGAGAGCAGTGCCGCTGCTGGGGGCTTTTTGTGGGGTGACAGGAGAAATGAAGGCCTTGGGACAAGAAGTGGGATGTATTGAAAAAAGAACACACCCCCTCACCCCCCCAAAAAAAAATCCCTATCCCCCCTTGGGAGGAAACCAGGGGAAGGTAGTGTGCTCGCAGGTGGTCCCTTGGTACCATCCTCAGAGTGCTCAGGTCTGCAGGTCTTGTTCTGGACACGGACTTCTCCTGTCCCCGCTGCCTGGCTAAGCTCTCGCAGAAGGGACGCATCTTTCCCCATACATGTACATGCGTGGGAAGAATTGGCTGGCATATGGCCAAAATAATTATTTGGGGGGGGGAGGGGGTGTGGGTGGGTGAGGAGGAACGGAAATAGTTTGTTTCCACATTTCTTTAATACTGTTATTTTGAGGAGTTAAAATTCCTCCGGGCAAAACAGGCAGCAAAGGGTTGAAGCCACAGCTGCATTTTCTAAAATGCAGGAAGGTGTCTGAGGTGAGGAAGACCTGGGCAGTGATGCTACAGAGCCCGACACCGTTGAAGGCGACCCCTCTGGGACCTGCGTGCGGGGATGGGCTTTAGCTGCGCTTGCCATGGCTGAGAGCCGAGGGAGCCGTCGCATTGTCACCGCTCGGCAGCCTTCGGCTGATGTGGTTTGTGGTCACTCAGATGCTGTTGTTCCCTGTGTAGTCCCAGCCAACTCCCTCATGCTTGTTTTCCTCTCTTGTTTTCCGGTGGCTTTAGTTCTTCGCAGTCAGCGTGGATTATCGGTCTTGAGTTTGGTGACTATATGGTTGACTCTGCTTTGTTGTGCCTTCGAGTTGGACTGGTGGGTTTGCTGATTTATTTATTTAATTATTTAATTGGTAATATTCAGGTTGGAGGAGCCCTTTAAAATGTTTGCCTGCATGATGTTACTCCTGTAAGCTGAAAAATAAATCTGTATTTGGCTGCTCAACATGTTTGGTTACCAGAACTATGACTTTAATTGTTACTCCCAAACCATGCGGAATTAAATATCATAGTACAAAGAACTAATTGCTTTTCCTTTGAACCTTCAGGGAGGGAAGGGGTTTTCTGTGTTCTTTTTTATAATGTAGCAGTTTTTCTGTTACTCAAGTGATTTCTTGCTGTTAGGTTTTTGCTGTTAGGTTAGGTTTATCTATTTTTTATTTTCTTTCAACTTTGCTAGACCATAAGATGTATCCTGCTTTGCACATGTAACGCAATGCTTATGTTTGTTCTGATGTGCTTGGAATCCTATACGGAGTTGGGAGTCTTGCTTTGCTGCTGCTATTTAGGTCCATTTCCATACTTGATAAAATAATTGAGGTCATAGTTTATCTGCACAGTTTTCTATTGATGACCTTTTCCTAGCTCTCAGTGTTTCTATTTATGGTTACACACTGTCCCCTTGAGAAAATAATCAGCCTAATATGTGCTAATTTGTGTTCTCCTCAATGACTTTGCACACCAATGTAACTGATGCAGAATGTTTACTGCTTGCTTCCAGACCATCTGATTTAAATACTTGGTATTTGTTTTATATACTCTGGTATCATCCCTGGAGGTTCAAAAACCAGTCCAGTTTGAGCTATGCAAGGAAAAGCAATTTTTACCCTTTGGGTTTTTTGTAACCTGCTTTTGAGGTTTTGAATGCTGTCCTCCTTTTTAGAGCTTGGTGGGGGTGCGTCTGCTTCTGTAGTATTTCTCATATTTGTGGCTATGAGTAGCTTACAGTTAAATATGCTGGGTTTGCAAAGACATGCCCGGAGAGCAGCATGGCAGGTCATCATGAGATTCTTTTCAGCATGAGTGCTAGAGGTTTTGTGATGTTGGAGTTTATCCCTCTGTTGCATCTTTGTTCCATGAAATACCTAGTTGGAAAGTTTGTTGGAAAGCCTGAGCAGTCTGTTCCACTTCGGAGGAAGTTCTTTCAAGGAGTCAGGACTTGACATCGTTTGATCCATTCCCACTGTCTGATCCATGGTGTCCTGCAACTTTTCCTGTATGTGTTGGAATGGCTGTCTCATTGGATTGAAATAACTTTCTAATGTCAAATGGCTTGACCAATGCCTTCCAAAGGCCTGTTATACACTTATTGTCTTCTGGTTTCTACATTTGCCTTCTGGCCTCATCTGAAGTTTGCACGTTTGCTTTGATTAATGCATATTGGGCCCACTGCTTATCTCCACTTTGGGGCTGATAATCTCTTACAGTGTGTGAAGTGGTTGGTATATAGATATTTGAGCCAAATTTCATACTGAGCTTTGCAATAGCTGAATGTTAGTAAGTCAAAGAGTAAAAAATTTAGTTTTATATGGGGCATCTTATTTTCTTTCTTACTGGAGATGATTCTGAAAATACAACTCAGAAGGGAACAGTCACATAAGTTTTGGAACTTAGTTTTTCTTTTGATAAGTATAATTCTACAAACAAATTACTTCAGAAATTTCTGTATTTCCAAGGGCCATTCCTACATATTAGCAGAAATTAAAGGCAAATCTTGCTTAGTCTGAATATAGATTAATACATTGCTCCTTTTTTTTCCTGAAAGAGGTATACACATCTAACAATCCCTCTTGTGATGCAGCTAGCTATAAAAAAATATGTTTCCAGTGGATGGAAAAGCCACTCTGTAGGCTTGAAAAGAGGACTGTAGTCAGGGATAGAGATATAGGACCTACATCTTCCACACTAAGCTTAGTTTTAGCTCATTTTTTGTAGAATCATAGAGTGATCTGGCTTGGAAGGGACCTTTAAAGATCATCTAGTTCAACCCCCCATGTTGTCACAAGGATCATATGACCTGCGGACTTGACCTGAGGACATTGTTACCTTGCTTATGCTGCTGGATGACACACTACTATAATCTTGGCTGACAAAAAGTGAGATCTGCTTAGTTTAAAGCAGCTATCCGTGTGTGTTTCTTGGCTCAAAACCACACCCAGAAGAGAAAAAGGATTCAAACACTGCTTTAAAAAAGACATACGTCTTTGTCAAATCTTAAGTAATATTGAAAGAAAACACTTTCATTAGCCCTGATCTGCTTCATGGACAAGTCTTTTCTACTTGTGCCTTTTCTGTTTGCTTGTTTGTTTTTTTTCTTAAATGTTTGTTCTTCTTAGTAGTTACTTGGGATAAATTCTGTGGCAAAGTCTTTTGCTTTTAAGCACTCATCTAGTGGTGAATGTTTTTAATCTGGAAAGGTGCACCCTGTTTTTAGATAGCCTGTTAGATTATATTGGTAGGACTTGAAGTTAAATTTCTGACTGTCTTCATGCAAAGTGTACCACAATAATATTAAGAAGAAGTACAAAAGTTGAAACTCACAGAAGAACGTTTTTGAACGTGGTATGTTTTTCAAATTCCATTGATATCCAATGGTGATTGTTAAGCCAGAAAAACTCTGGCAGGTAGGAGAAGAAAGTGTTTCGAGGAGTTTTGAGCGGCGTAGTTTCGACTCATGGCAAAGCATCATAAACTGTTTCAATTTCTGCACAACGAGCCATACTCCTTCACTCTGCCTAAAGCTCTGTGTGTGAGTGTCAGGACAATTGGTGCAGTTGGTTCAGAGATTAATTTTGTCTGTTGGACATTACTACATTTCCTTAGTTTTATGGTGCCTTGAAGTAGTTTAATTCCAGTTGTTCAGAGGTAAATTGACTTACAGAAGTGCAGTGTTGAGAGGTTTTAGATCAGACCCTTTTGGCAAATTACAATGCCTTATTAAGGTTTGCAGGTGTTTTTCTGAGAATTTCCCCAAGGCTGTTCTGAAGGCCATAATTTTGTGCTTGTACAAGTGAAACTCATTAGGCTGTGCTGCAGCTTAATCTCGCTGGCACCATCAGTCATTTTAGGGGAGTAGTGTGAGTACGCTTAGGAGCCTGTAAACAAACTAGCATGTAGACAGAATTGCTCTAAAATTACGAGGTGAATTTTTTTTTACCTGTAATATGTAGGAGGTCAGGCAAGGTTGTCTACTGATCCACTTGGTCCAAAGAAAAAAAATCTGTGTGCATGCATGCAGACTAGTGCTTACCTTTCAGGAATAACAGCACAAGAGAATTAAGTCAGAAAGCTGTTTTGTTCTTCAAGTAGCAAAAAGTGCGTTCTTTACCATAACTAAAGTGTTACATCTGTAGAACTGGTACACTGTACTCTTGTAGCCTGTGTGTTTGTGTGGCAAGGTTTTGGTAGCAGGAAGGCTATAGGGTTGGCTTCTGTGAGAAGCTGCTAGAAGCTTCCGTTGTGTCCAGTAGAGCCAATGCTAGCCAGCTTCAAGACAGACGCACCACTAGCAAAGGCCAAACCCATCAGCGATGGTGGGAGTGCCTCTGTGACAACAGAGGGGAAAAAAACTGCTGTGCAACAACAGGCGGAAGAGAGGAGTGAGAATATGTGAGAGAAACAACTCTGTAGACGCCAAGATCAATGAAGAAGGAAGGTGAGGAGGTGCTCCAGGCCAGAGCAGAGATTCCCCTGCAACCCGTGGTGAAGACCGTGGTGAAGACCATGGTGAGGCAGGCTATTTCCCTGCAGCCCATGGAGGTCAACAGTGGAGCAGATACCCCCCTGCAGACTGTGAAGGTCCCTGTGATGGAGCAGGTGGATGCCCAAAAGAAGCTGTGACCCCATGGGAAGCCCGTGGTGACACAGGCTCCTGGTGGTACCTGTGGACCCACAGAAAGAGGAGCCCACGCAGGAGCAGGTTTGTTGGCAGGACCTGTAGCCCCATGGGGGACCCATGCTGGAGCAGTGTTCCTGAAGGACTGCACCCTGTGGAAGGGACACACACTGGGGCAGTTTGTGAAGAACCTCAGCCCTCAGAAGAACCTCAGAAGTTCATGGAGGACTGTCTCCCGTGAGAGAGACCCCATGCTGGAGCAGGAGAAGAGTCCTCCCTCTGAGGAGGAAAGGTTGCCAGAAACAACGTGTGATGAACTGACCGCAACCCCCATTCCCTATCCCCCTGCACCACTTTGGGGGAGGAGGCAGAGAAACAATGAAGTTGGGCCTGGGAAAAAGGGAGAGGTGCAGGGAAGATGTTTTAAGATTTGGATTTGTTTCTCATTACCCTACTCTGATTTGATAGTAATAAATGAAACTAATTTCCCCAAGTTGGGGTCTGTTTTACCCATGATGACTGTTGCTACGTGAACTCTCCCTGTCTTTATTTTGACCCATGAACCTCTTGTTCTATTTTCTCTCCCCTGTCTGGCTGAGGAGGGCAGTGATAGAGCAGCTATGGTGGGCACCTGGTCTCCAGCCAGGGTCAACCCACCACACCCTGGTACACAAAAGAAGAATCTCTTTATAGCATTTTCAAATGTGGTTACATGAAAGTTACAGTCTTTTGGTTAGAAAACATTGCATGTGTGCAAAGATACTGGAGCTGTTGTTCACTTAATTCCAGTCTTAAAATAACAGTCATTCAGAAGTCTGTTTTTAACTGAAATAGGTTAATGTGATTCTTTTAAATTTTTCAGTGCCACTGGATAAATCTTAGCTAATTTCTAATGATACCAGACAGTGAAATTCACAATGTATTCAGTAAAAAATAGAATTTCTAAGTAGCCTCTAAATAAATTTCCATCACCAATTTTCCATCTTTTTTTTTCCCGAGACTTGTTATTTTTCTTTATAGCTTATGTATTTTTTGGTATGATTGCTAATGAATTTTTTAAAATATTTTTTTAAAGGTGAAAAATGCCAGGACACATGCAAAGAAAATGAAAGCAAAACAGGGCCATGGATTTAATAATAAGGAAGTGTCATTGACTCTCATGTCTTACTTATTTTTACAAGACTGAAGAGTCCAAACAGTAATGTGAGGAGTAAAGAAAAATTTAATTTAAACAATCAAAACATATATCACTGGCAAGGTTTTAAAGCTGAATGTCAGATCTTCAGCTAAATTACGTGCAACTACTTGAAAGAGAGATAATTGCAGAAGGCACTATTATGAAGCAATTCTTGCCTTGCTAATATACCTTGTGTCTTGTGTGTGGTATTCCCCTTCTTTCCTGTGCCACTCCACCTTCCCTTTTTGCCTTATGTTCTTCTGTCTCGTGGTCCTCTGTTTTTCCCCAAGCTCATATTTACTCTTATAAACAGGGACATTACATGAATAAATGAGGAATTTGTTGGTAATATTAATTCTGATGTTTTAGTTGCATCAAGTTATCTTAGTAATGCATATCTAGATTGGTCTTAAGGGAAAAATTCTTCCCTGTAAGGCTCATGCAAAACCAGAACGGGTTGCCCAGAGAGATGGTGGAATAACCCATCTACAGAGGGTTTCAAGGCTTGGCCAGACAAAGCTGTGACCAACATGGTCTGGTATTGACACTAGTTCCACTCTGAGGAGCTGGTTGTTCTGGGTGATCTCCAGTGGTCACATCCAATCAACATTTTTCTGACTCTCTGAGTTTGTAGGAATCATCTGAGTATGCAAGCAGGTACCAGAATATACCGCTTTCTCAAATATTTCATCCATATCCATAATGGTTTTATCTTTCCCTTTTATTGTCTTCCCTTTTCCACTGATGAAAAAGCACCTTAGAGAAACTATTCCCATGTGATTAAAAGACTGAACATAAGTTAGAAATTATGATTGATATTATCAAGCAAATGTTTTGTGGAACTGCTCTGGGGCTGTCCCTGAGTTAGCTGCAGCCTGAGTGGATCAGTAGGACAAAACATTTGGTACCAAGGGCTTAGTGTACAGCCTTAACCACATTTGAGTAGTCTCATATCGTGTTAGCTCTGGACTGGCCCTGTGTCTGAATGCTCACCAGGAGATTGAACAAATTACATGCACTCCTGGATCTCTGTTCTGCCAACTGATTGTTGTTTGAAAGAAATCTCCAAACCTGCTCTGCAGTCTGCACTGAAGTGCAGTGTGTGGGGACTCACCAGAAATTGCCCTTCAAAAGTGTGCTTTGGATCCAAGCTAAAACACAAATCTAGACCCACTCTGAGAAACTGGCTCTGACAAGTGTAGATGACAATCTATTCACTCTCGCAAGCTGCAGATTCTTTTTGTGCTCCTCCTCTTCTTTCCCCTCCCCTTCTTCTCCCTTTCCTTTTTCCCAGACTATTTTTCTGCTAGAATTGGTAAGAGTCAGAAGTTCAGAGACTTTCAGAAAAGCCAAATCCCCAGTCACAGGCGTGAAAAAGCAAACAAGGTTTCCACAGGACTGACTGGGATTTTTTTAATCGTATGCCTGCTCTAATCACATTTATGAAATATTACTTCAGTTTGTAGTGACTCACTTCTAGTTACAGAGCTTGGATGTTGTGTGTTTGAGCTCATGATCTGGGTGAGTAACTGTCTGCACAAACTGGCAGGTTTGAAAGTCTTTAAACTTGACTGTGCTAAATTCCTACTGTTGACCACCTGCTTTGGCGTGTAAAAACTGTTCTATTCAGGTAACTGATTTAACATCTTTAAAAGGGTGTGGCAAAAGAAACTTTTGGACCCTTAGTTTTCAATAGCTATTGTAATAATGCCAGAGTCCCAGAAGACAGGAAAGAAGTTTATGTTGTGCTAATATTTTGAAAGTAAAGAGAATGACTGGATAATTGTAGCATGGCAGCTTAACATCAGTCTTGCATGGGATAACAGAGTGGATGTTGTGGACTGACAAACGTTGAAAATTGCAGGTCTTTCTGAATGGTTTATGCTGCAGTTCAAGCAAGCAAGAGCTTAGGGGTTCATAATGGTTCGTGCTTTTTAGGAGGTCGGATTTACTCATCACCATGGGTTTTTACAACTTCTATAGAGCCAAAAGCTTTCCTTGTCTGGAGAAGTCCATGTGACTTAGTACCAACAGTAGCCATCTGCCAGAGTGATTTGAAACACAGTGTCAAATTCTGTAGTAAAGTGGCAACCTTAACATAATCCTGTAGCAACCTACTGAGCTGTGAGAAATAAAAAATTCTTTATTACTTTCATTGCTTTTTTAATCCAATTCCATATTTCAAATTAATCCAGTGGATTCCTACTCTCATTTTAAGGCATATTTCCATGAAAGAGATCAGATACTCAGTACTTTCTGTCCTGAATTTAAGAAATTGAAAACAAAATGATGCTGTAGTATAGCAAAGAAAAGGGAAATTAGTATGTGCAGCCCTATAAGGTCACTTACACCAAGGTCAGATATTTGAAGAGAGGTCCAAACCATTCCTTTGACTGATGGATAGCAGAGACCAGACCAGCATGGTTTTTAATTTCAGTATAACATCATGAGAGAATAGGACCTTAAATACCACACTTAAGCTTGGATGTCAGAAAAAACATTCTATTGTAGGAGGGATGTATCTTCCTTGGAAAGGAATAAAAAGATAAAGCAGAATAACTTTAAATATCCAATTCCCGGACATTACAGAATCCCTCTTTCTATAGACTTCACGGAACATTTAAGAGACATCTTATTTTCTTTTTATAACACATACTAAAGCAAAATAATTTGGGCTTCCATTTCCTGGAGACAAAGGGTCATGACTGTCTTTGAAATACATTATCTTAGTAATAACTTCTGAGAATAAGTGAAAGGAACTATTGACTCTCAAACTGTCTGCAAGCAAAAAAGGAAAAAAATGTTAGTAGAAGAATACCTAAATATTTTAATTACTTCATGTATTGAAATATTTCAGAATTTTATTCAATATTTCAGAACTGTTCTTCCTGTAAGTTTATCTATGTAAGACGGATTTTACCTTACAATTGCCCTTTTTGGTCACTGCTTTTCTCTGCTATAATTCCACTACTTGGATGCATTAATAATATAAAAAGGATTTTATAAGGCTAAGAATGCATAATAAAAATATTTTAAATACAATATACTCTTCTACTAAAATCTAAGTATTGCTATATAAAAAGAGAAGACAAAGTAACCTACTTTTACAGAATTGTGGGCCATCTGAAGGTTTTATTTAAGTCAGTTCTGTTTGGCAGGGAGACAAAGCACTGTAGGGGGCAGGGAGGAACAAATAATTTAAAAAAAGAAGACAACTGCCACCCTACATGTGTTTAGAAAATCTTTTATTTATGTTCTGTTTTGCATGTGACTGCATCTTTAAATATTGTTACACCATATCCTTTTTTCCCCCATTGTCTGTATGTATTACTTGACTGGGACTTGTTTGTGTGAACATTCTAGCTGTAGATATTGTATGGGGATGTGGGAAGTGTGTTTGGGTGGCTCCCCTCAGTTTTCTTTGTTTTCTTCTGGACTCTCTCCTGTGTAATTGTGTCCTGGTAAGTTAGTTTTCTCAGTGAGTAGAGACTGGCAAGTGTATGGAAAGCTTTGTGGTTTTGACAGAATGCATCTGGTTTTGATTTTCACGTCCTGGCAGTAGTGTTTGATCTGGTTAACTTGATTGGTACCAACAGTTTTATTTTTTTTCTTAACCTGATGGGACCCCCTGTGGCTATAGCCAGGCAGCACTCCCATCTCCCTCACTCAGACTGCATTTTCTGAGCAAAATGCCATTTGAGAGACAGATCTGAGGACCCTGAGCTGTATGCAGTGCAATTACTAATACTCTTCAAGTTCTGTTCTGAGCTGCAGATGTGGAGAAATGCCAGCCTTCATTAGGGTTTAATTATGTCTGGGGAACAGATTTCATGTGTAAGTTGCCTTGGAGCAGCTAGTTCAACTAACTGAAATGTGCTTGTGCTGAAAAGTAGGTCTCAGTCAAAGTCTTCCTCAGAGAATAGAGAGTGATGTTGCTGTACTCCCTGTTTGAATAGCTAACCCTTCTCTCATCAGCTCTGGGGAGCAGCACAAGGTGTCTCTTGCTTCCTGCAAGAGGTGCAGAAATTGTTAATGTTTCAGGCTAGAAGAAACTGCTGTTGCGGAGCCTGGAACAGGCAGATGGGTCTGATGAGGCTGGTTAAATGGAGGTGGGTGCTGGTCTAGCCAGACCGGCCGCTTGCAGCTGAAAATCTGGTGTATGGTGACTGGTGGTGCATCTACTCTGACAAGTGGCCGCAGCATTTGGTGATGAAACTAATGTGTTTAACTTGTTTAAAATATTAGAGTGATACAACGATTCTGCAAGCACAGTGCAGAAAATTACGTGTGCAGAGCGATGCTGTGCATGCAGCATTTCTGCTTCGCAATTACAATGTTATGAGTGTTCGCAATTGCTCAGCCTAATCACTGTGAACCAATGTGTGTTTATGTGTACCTGTGGTGGGGTGCTAATGTCACTTTCCAGGTGCTGCTTTCACTGACTGGAAAAAAACATACACTTCACAGCTTTTTTTGTTTAAAGCTGTTTTGGATGAGATTTCTTACCACATGGCAGCAGAAGCAACCAGGCTTCCCAAGCAGGCTACAGTTCAGAAAAGAGAGAGTCATCTAACACAGGAGAGGTAGGGCATTCTCTCTAGCAGGGTATTGCATATGCTATTAAATTCTTAGCCATTTTACACTGTAAGGGCTCTTCTAAAAAATAACAAAAGATTTTGAAGATGTGTCTCAAAAGACATATGTTTGCTAAAAGACTATGTTGGTTTTTGGAAAGGTAGCTTGTGTTCATATGTCTTGTTGAGATAGCTGTATCTCTGCAAGTGAAATATTGGTATATTGCTGGAGGCTGGAAAAACATAGGTGCTTTGTGCAATTCCTCAGAGAATGTGCCAAGACAACTTGCACTCAGGATGGGATGCCTTTGCAAATTCATAGAATCATAGAATTGTCTAGTCAGAGGTGTCTCTGCTTCTAGTGTGACTTGGAGTTATGGGTAAATATATTAAAAGAGTAGCTATATTTTATGGAAGACATGGGTAAATAAGTCCAAAGTTTTTCAGGGAAGACAAAACTATTTCTGCTTATGTGCTGAAATGGCATACTAACTTTTCCTCTTGCGAACATTCTGCAAAGTACAAGGAAACAGTTATGTTGCTTATGAATTAAAAGAGTCATTAAAAAAATGTACGCATGTAAATACCCCTAACAATGATACAGGCTGGGACTGGTGTGGCCAAGGAGCAGCTCTGGGGCATAGCTAGGGCAGCAAGAAAAAGGGCAGCAATACCTGCAGTGATATGAGAAGGACATAGCCCTGAGAGCCAGGAGAAGGCAGGGACTGTCCTCTCTGCTCAGTACCTGTCAGACCCCACCTGGGTACTGCCTCCAGTTTGGGTCCCCAACCCAGGAATGACACTGACAAACTGGTGGGAGGTGAGGGGAGGCCACGGAAGTGGTGGGGCTGGAGCCTGTGCTGTTTGGTGGTGTTTTAAATTTTTTTTTTAATATAAAGTAGCAGAGAAAAATCCTTAGACTTCCAAGTTTTTTCTTTATGCTGTTTGAGAAATATGTGAAGTTGTTTAATTTTTCTTCTTTACAGGCAGGGAGGTACTTTAACCTTCAGCAAAGAGCTAGTTGCAGTAGTAATCAGCCTCTGATTTCTCTATTTTGGAGACAGATTCATCCATCAAGTCCTGAGTGCAAAGCTAAGAGTGCTTACAGAGCACTTTCCCATATATGTTTGATTACTGGAGCACAGCTGCTGTTCTGGGTAATTAATGTGAGAATATAATATCTTTCAGATGGGTGTTGTGTCTTTATTTCCAAGGTCAGATGGCCTCTCTTGCTTATATTCTCTTCTGTCTGGCATTTCATGGAGGTTATTGATTTTTGTTTGCTTGCTGGAAATAAAGTGCTTTTTGAAAGCCTGGTGAGAAAAATCAGGCAGAGCTTGTATCTGCTTGAGGGAAATACGACTAAGAATAAAAAAATGTGGGTTTCAGTAGTCTTCTAGCTACCATGTATGAAAGGGGATTTAGTGCTTCTAACACCCAACCTTCATAGGTGGTTCTTTAAATTACTGTCCTAAAGACTGATGGTTAAACAGTCAAGTAAATACGAGGTTTTCTTTTTTTCCAATTCTCCTCCCCTAGATGAGGGGGGGCAGTGAGTGAACAGCTGCATGGTCCTGGTTGCTGGCTGAGGTTAAACCACAACAGTTCATCATCCTGTGTTTACGTGTAACTTCATTTCTTTCAACTAGTACTGCTCTTTTTCTGTGGGTGACCAATGGCACATAGTTGCGAGTCAGGAGCTACTTTGAATGCACCAGATTTAAGGCAGATTTTTTAACAGTCTTCTATTTTAGCCTAATTCTGTCTATGAGCAAAGTATGTTGTATGCTGTGGGGAGGAGAGCATTTGCTTTGTCAGTTCTGGCACAGACCTACATACCCACCTGGATTCTGCCCATTATTTCCTGATTTCTTGGAAGTCTTTGCTGGAAAAGACCTTACCGTGTCCATTAAGGCTTCTTACTAACATATCTTCTTTAGCTGGAAAAAAACAGAGGTTTTTTTGTAGTTATTTCTAAAAAGGATTAGTTTGTATAGACCATTTTAGTCTGTTCAAGTAATGTGATTTATTAGCTATTATTCTACAACCACATTTTTAGGTACTATATGATGTACAACACATTTTTCTCCCATGTGATGAGGGTTGGGAAGGCAAATCTTAGAGGTTAAAGACAGCATGCTAGATATGCTAAAGCTATGTATAGGTTGTTCCTGAAAATTAAAAGATCTGTCTGGAACAAGGTATTTTGTTTCTTTTTTTCTTTTTTTTTTTTTTTTAAGGACTCTACAAGGAGAAGTGTTAGCTGAGCTGGAGGCTGCACCCACTAGATTTCCCATGTGCAAGTAACTCTTACCCAGCCTTGCCAGCCTGTCGACTTTTCTAATGGAGGGCAACTGAAATTACTGTTGCTTTCTCTTCACAGGAGGTTATTCCCAAAGCTCTTTTGCACAGAGCTCATTTATTCAGCAAAGTGTCACCTGAGCCTCCCTGCCTCAATTCAGTACATTTGGTTCAAGTTCTGTTTTACGTTCATGTTAATTTTTTGATTGGTAATTGACACATGCTTTTATAGGTCCTTCAAGTTAAAAGTACCTTTTCTTTTAGTGTCTTTTAATTTTTATTTTCAATTTTTTATATTGTAGTAATTTTTCTTTATTATTTGTAATTTATATGTAAAAGTTTAATATTTATTTATTTTATGATTTTGTATTTTAGTATTTGTTGATAAGTCACAGGCTAGAGCTGTATTTTATTTATGGATATGTGGTTTGACTTAGGGACCAAAAAGGACATAAAATGTCCTTTTTATGACACTACATTTTAAAAATAGGGCAAGGTTCAAAATAACTGAAGCCGTTACATAAAAACGAAACTTTCTGAGCTAGATAGGCCTGTTTGCTCTATGAAACTTGTTGAAGCTAATCTGTATTCTTAGGGGGTTTTCCTGTTTCTATGGCATGCATATTTATTATTACTGGCAAACCTCTCTAGTAATTATATCATCTTTTGAGATTGTTACTCAATGTCAGCAAGACTAAGATGCCTCGTGAGTCTCACTGTGGTCGTGATTATGAATATTAGTAATGTCTTCTCCATGTTTTAGGAAAGATGTTTGGTTCAGAAGCTATCTTAAGTGATTATAGATACATTCCACAAAGGTAACTATGTTGTATCTAGCTGTCAGGTCCTTCTCTAGGGAGTAAGAGCAGGTGCTTGAGATTCCCTAAGTGCATTTTTATTCCTAATGATTTTTTTAAAGTGCATAGGGTGACTAGCTCGTACTGAAGTAGTGTAGTATGCATAGCTGTCATGTGTCTGAGCCATTGCAAACTCCTGTGATGGGACTAAATCTGTCATTTTACATTACAGCATCCTTCCTTTGCGCTGTGTTAGTGAGCTGTAGGGAGAGTGGTGGAGCAGAGGTGGAATGTTTCTGTCATATCTCTGCCATGGTTGAGCCCCAGGCAAGAGTTAGCTTTTCTAACATGTGCCTGCCAATGTCATCAAAATGTCACAGCAGTCCACAGAAGCATCTCCAAGGAGTTGTTTGGAATTATTCTTCCACAAAGAATTTGGCCATGGAATTGGGAAGTGCGGTCCCCAAGGGGGTTGTTGTTGATTGCTGCTGTTGGAGATCATTTGCATGGGAGGTCATACTGATGTGCTGGCTGTTGTCTGACTTGGGAGCGTTGTCTAACTTGGGAGCTGTTGAAGTCAAATGTTTGTCTGCTGGGGAAGGAAGGGTGCCTTTTGTTGCTTCTGTTTATTGACTCCGCTGTTTTTTTTAAGAGTAATGTCAGAGTTTTTTTTTATTTCTTTCCAGCTGTGATAGACAAAATGTCAATAGAATAAGTGACCTACCCACCAGAACTTGCCATGAACCATTTGGTTGGACCGCCTGAGGGGGAGGTAGGTGAAGAGCCAGCAGCTGGAGCACTGAACGAGTCAGTGGAGGCTGACCTGGAGCACTCAGAGGTGGAAGAGGAGCAGCGGTATGCAACTCGCTACCCAAGGCACACAAACAACAGCCAAGGGGGCCTGTCTGGGCAGGAGGAGGAAGGGATGTTAGCTCGGTCAGCCAGCACGGAGAGTGGTTTCCACAATCACACGGATACTGCAGAAGGGGATGTGATAGCCACAGTGGAGGACAGCTACGACACAGAGAGGGTTCAGGAAAATGAGGATGAGAGTGCATACGCGGTGCAGTACAGGCCTGAGTCTGAGGAGTACACAGAGAATGCTGAGGCTGAGCATGGCGAGGCCATTCGTAATCGAACATTGCCCAACCACTTACATTTCCATTCCATTGAACATGAGGAAGCCATGAATGCAGCCTACTCGGGTTATGTCTACACACATCGTCTCTTCCACCGAGGAGAGGATGAACAGTATGCTGAGCCTTATGCTGACTACGGACTGCAGGAGCATGTGTATGAGGAGATAGGGGATACACCAGACCTCGATGTTAGGGAGGGGATCCAACAGTATGAGCGGGAAAGGGAGGAAGCTGACAATTACCGCAAGGAGGCACTTGGTGCTCGCCTTCACCATTACGATGAACGGTCTGATGGAGAGTCTGACAGCCCCGAGAAGGAGGCAGAGTTTGCACCCTACCCAAGAATGGATAGTTACGAACAAGAGGAGGACATCGATCAGATCGTAGCAGAGGTGAAGCAGAGCATGAGCTCCCAGAGCTTAGACAAGGCAGCTGAAGACATGCCAGAGGCGGAGCAGAGTTTGGAGCATGGTCATCCTCCTGCCGGTAGCGGGCATGAAAGTAACGGCCAGCTCCCAGCTGGTTCTCGAGTTATATCCAGCTCAGGAGAATCTGTACAGAGGTACAGCAAGGAAAAGAGAGATGCAATTTCACTGGCCATCAAGGATATTAAAGAGGCTATTGAGGAAGTGAAGACAAGGACCATCCGTTCTCCTTATACCCCTGATGAACCTAAGGAGCCTATCTGGGTGATGAGGCAGGACATCAGTCCAACCAGGGACTCTGACGACCAGAGGCCACTAGATGGAGATGTGAGTATACAAAGCTTTCAGCTCTTGGGATATGTGTGTCTCGTTCCTTTAATTGTGACATACATGGCAGTGAAGGAGGGTGCATATTTTTCTTGTTCTGTGACTCATCTTTCAGTAATGTATGTAGTGCTTTGTCTATTTTAAATGTATTCTCTAGAGGACATGTAAGATGTAAGCATGTGCATTATCAGTGTACCAAGTTTTTCTTTATGAAGCACTGCTGATTCCAGTTATATAATACAACAGTTTGTCACGTGAAACTCTTGTTTTTTGCTGAAACAAATGCTATTACATTTTTTATGACCATGGGATATTTTAGAATGGCTACTGAACACCTTGTGTTCTATTATCTAACCTTGTGTGTTTCTGTTAATTCCAGGTTTCTAAGTTTCATTTTCTGTCACATAATGATCCTAACAGTTCCATCACAAATCTGTTAAAATTCTTTATGGTATTATTGTATTCATGTTCCAGAAAAGTTGCAGGTTGTTTGTCATTCTGCAGGCTCTATAAATGTATTATGAACCTCAGCATATTACATTATCACTGTAAAGTTTAGTCACTCTCCAGCAACCTAAGTGTTGAAGGCCATTGTTCAGATTTACAGCATCAGCATTTCTAAAATTCTGTACTTTTGGCATCAGGCTGAAGTTGGATCAGAATCAGTTCACAGTCCATGGTTCCAGCTGCCTGTATGGTAATGTTTACTTGAAATTTTATGGGTTTTCTGCATTTCTAATAAACTCATAAACAACTGTTAACTGCATTAAATTTATGCCTGATGTGAAAAGAGCTGGTAAGCAAAATTTATTGGCCAAAAATAGTCTATCATATGGACCCATGCTATTACTCAAGGATAACTGCACTGCAAACATCTGCTCCATCCTCTTTATTGCTATGGAATGTTTTTTGTGACCTTTGTTTTTTTGGAAGAACACTAAAAGATAGAACATTTTGTCTATTGTTTGATGTTTTACACTGAATTACTGTAACCCTCTAAGAAAGCATCAGAACTTTCCAAAACACCTCAGCGTCTGCAAAGGGAATTCAGAAAAATGATCACATGCCATGTAGAGCTCTGACAGGCTTCTGATTTTTATCTACCTTCAAAATGATGAAGGCTAGAGATTTTTGGAGCATGGTGTTCTAGTTGCTGAAAAAACATGCAAACTGATTGAAACATGTAGCTTCCATATTTTATTTTTCCTTGACAACTGTGGAAACACACAGTGGTGAGTTTGGGTCGGGTTTTTGTTTCTTCATAGGTTCATTGAAACTTCTTTTTTAAAAAACCTCTATATTCCAAAAATTACTTTGACAAATATTTTTTAAATTATGTCTGTTACAGAGTTGATTAGCAGTCATGTGGAGGGCTAAAGCAATCTTCCCAGGTTATTCAATATGGGAGAACAATTATTTTCAATTTCTTTAAAGATTTCCAAAAGCTGCAATTATTTCTCTCCCCATTTACAAACAGATCACATTACTCGCTTGCTGTACATTTTGTTCACCATATTGTCTGTGTTTGTAAGTGCTGTCTTTTTCTGGGAGGATCACAGAGCTTCCCGTTGCTTCCCGATTGTCTGATTGTAGCACCCACTATCATGATGATCTTAGTGACATGAAGTTGGGGATCCTGAGAGCACTGAGTCCTTCCTAAAGGTGCTCCAGCTACTCTCTAAAATCTTGCTGCACCTTACAGAATTTAACTTTTCTAAGGTATGCTGGTAGGACTCAGGCTGGTATGTTCATATAGTAAAAAAACCAGGTGTTTCCATTGGTCTTTGTATCTACATTAGGTAGTGAATTACATAGGTGTTCCCTTTTTGCACCAAAAGTTAATTTCTCATTCAATATTTTTCGTTGTCTGTCAGATAAGAGATTTTCAGTACTGGCTGTAATCAAAACAGTGATGTATAATGACAGTTAGTACAGCTCAGTGCAAGGATAATGGTGATTGTAGATGTGCAGACAGTCTGTGTTCTTGGAAAGAGGAAGTAAATTAAGCAAATAGTTTAGAAGATTTGTAGCAGATTGAGGGGAATACATGTTGTAGAAGAAAGGACTTGGGACTTGGTGGGAATTTTGTTTTTCACTGAAGATGAGGTACGTATTTGCTTTACTGGATTCTTTAATTCAGATGTGAACTCATGAACAGTCTGAACAGCCTGCTTTCTTTAACAAAGCATTCCTAGAATTGCTTAGCAGTAAGTTGGGCAAAATTAGGTTGTCTTGACTAAGTGACTGTGAGTGATTAATTATAATAAAAATATAGTTAAAGCTCATTCATCTAAATGTAGATTTTTCTTCTGTCTCCCTTGAGAAAGAAACAGCGTTTCAGACAGGAGCTTTTCAGTGTAACCAGTATATGCCAGAGACGTTATTCAGTCTGATTTGTAACACTGACCTTGAAATAGGAAAGAATTCCCTAAGTAGAGTATTCTACTGTCAGGCAGACACCCTTTTCTTTCCCCCAGAAGTGTCAAGTAAGTGCAGATAAGTGATGAAAATTGAGTATTTTTATTACCTTCAGTTATTTTGCAGGTCTACGTTGAAAATTGTCCCCACATGTTTTTTAACAAAACCATTTTGCTTTTAGAAGTAAAAATTACTTGGAAATATTTGTAATAATTTTGTGTTGTTAATCATGACACTGAAACTGTGATGACCTCTTTAGATCCAAATAGCAAGACACTTTTTATTTAGCTAGGAGCTCTCCATGAGAGAACAATGGAGCCACAGAGTCAGAAGAATGATTTGCAGTTGAGTCTCATTAAATACGACAATGTCTTTTGCCTTTTTTCAGAAGAAAGTGGCTGTCACTCCTCAGTGCTGAGCATTTGGATGATATATTCGCAGCAGAATGTTTGGTAGAATACTAGGTGGAAGTGTCCAGAGACTATTTAGAGAAGTTAAAAATCCAGAGGTGTTCAGCTGGCCTGCAGCAGGGTATAGTTTGGGAAAGTAATGTTAGGAGAGACGTGCAATGACTGTGACTGTAAGAAAGCTACAGATCACTGTATTCGTTTGTTTTTAAGACACCCTCTTATCAGGTTTACTAACAGTTTAATCTACCAGGAACTTCAATCTTTCCTATGTATTCCTCCTCAAAAGAAATGTTTAGTAGGTATATGAAAAAAGAAAATAGCTCACAGCCTGTGGACAATTTTACTGTAATAAACTCTGGTAGGTCTGGTAGGAAGGTAGCAGACTTCTGTGAATAAATAAATAGCGTACCAAAGTACCTGCTTAATATTTAACAATGGAGAGTATTTGCTGTCATGTGCATTGTGCACCCTGGTTTAGTGATGCATGCTTTCACTTGAATAGGAGACGTTCTGGACATCTAGTTTGTGGGGAAGATGTTGTATTTGTTTATTTGATAAAAGCCGAAAAATTATCTCACCGTCCTTTGAATAAATGCAGTAAGATTTTATTTTGAAGTTTGACACACATATGAGGTATGATAAATTGACATATATTTCCAAAATCATTTTATGAAAAACTTTTAAAACCAAAGCAGACCATCGCTTGCATATGGCCTTATGAGGTATCCTTTTCAAATACAGTAGCAGTTACAGCTGCATTTCAATAATGAGACATCAGGAAAATAACCCATGATGGAAAAGACTGTGGAACTGCAGTTAGGTTGTGTTTTCTGGGTGTGAAATTAGACAGTCTGTTCACATGATACTGAAGAGCTGGAGTTCACAGCTGGAGACCAGCATAGAGCTTATGTCTTAGAGTGGTGGAAGGGGATACTCTCTTGGAAAAGGTGTTCTTCTAGATGCACACAGGTGTCTCAGTGAAGGGCCATATCCCATTTAGGTAGCTCTTGCCCATCATTCTTCTTTATCAGATTCTCCACCAGAAACCTGCTGTGAAAGTGCCTAGCCAAGCACAGAAATAGCGGTGTTTAAAGGTCTAAGGAGAAGACATCTCCAGTGCATGGATCTGGACTTAATGGAGAACACGTTAAGAATGGAAAAGGGAATAGCTTTGTGTAGTAGGTATCTCAGAATACAGTTAAATATTCTGGTGTATGAACTGTAAGGATTAAAGTCTAAAAAAGCATCTTTAAAATGTCATAGAGTTTTGAGAATAACAGCTTGCTTAGTTGTGAAAGTACAGAGGCCTGCTGAGAAAAACACTGAAAGGCACAAAAGCTCAAGTAGGGTTTTTTTTTGGCTGGGATTTAAGGAACATTTCTGTCCTCTCATGTCTGGAGAAGAGAAGCAGGCTGCCTGTTCCACTGCTGCCACAATCAGGAGAAAATAGTGACTTGGAGAGAGAAATTCTCCATTTCAGGACTAAATACCATGACCTTTTTCTGAGGTCCATTCAATTATCCGTGGGGTTAGAGATCTGAAATCCAAGTTTTGTTGACCTGTGGGCACAGTTCATTCCTGCATGCCAGACTTTGGTTTTGCAAATCCCTCTCATCACTGTTCACAGACCCTGTTCCTCTGCAGACATTTGAGCTGGTGCAATGTTAGAATAAACCCTAATATAAAGTGAAACCAAATACATAGGTGATTTGGATTTGTGAAGTAAAAAATTCGGACCTGAAGACATGCCTTTCAGGTAGAGCAGAACAGAGCTGCATTCTTTTGCTTCTCTGTTCTTTTGTTCACGTGTATTTTATTTCAATCTTTGAGTTCTCAGTGCAGGATTTTCTCAATTCTGATAAGTCCAGAAGTGAAGTGTTTTCATGGAGATGAATTTGCTTCACTTTTTCCACAGCAGGAGTAATGTATTATTAACAAGGCAATAGAGAAGTCAGTTATAAATAATTAAGCAGGTTTCAGTAATAGATGAACTAAGGGGGAAAAAGAGGAAAGAAAAGAAATTAAATAAAGATGAGTTTATATTCACAGGATATTGTTTTCTTTTTCTGAACAGACCTTTTAAAACTGTTGGTGAGCACACACAGTGCAGGTCATCTCTCTGCCATCTATGCAAGACCATAGTCCTAAAATTATACAGCAAAAAATTACCCCAGAACCGCCAAACCAAAAATAATTTTTAAAAAAACCAAACAAAACCATTTCAATATCCAGGGCAGAGAGCTTTATGCTGATTCATCGCTCACGCAGAAGAAAGCTTAAATTTATCAATTAATCTGCCTGAAGACACTCTCCAGATGAGTTATGGGCTTTTAAATTACAGTGTGCACTGGATACATGGCCCCTTGAATACTTCTGTTTGTTTTATTACATTTTTTTAAAAATTATTGAAAGATGAAAGCAATTTCAAGTGATTTCCCTGTGCTGTTGAAAACTAGAACAGTACTTGTCACACTTTTAAAATCTTTTGAGAATGCAGGAGGTATCCAGGCTAATTTTTTCAGACTGACACATGGATCTGCATTTGTACTAGAAGTTCAAGTGAAAAGTACAGCTAAGGAAGTCCGGACTTGAGAAACAGCCAGCGCTGGAGCGGCTTCCCAGAGCCCTGCTGTGCTGGCAGCCTTCTGTCCAGCGTGCGTGCTGCCGGACGGAGCCTACCTGCGGAGCCTCTGTGCCTGTGTGATCTGACGGGCACTCACAGTCCGTACAGCCCAAGATTTTATTCAAAGAGGAGTTACCAGCTCACAACATGCGACTGTGGGACTGCGTGGCTGCTGCTACTCACTCATGTGGCCAAGAGGCTCTTAGAAATTGGCAAAGTAAAGGGCCATCTTGCCCATACAGGCTCCATTACATTTATAGTTTGCTCACTCACACTTTTCTGTATCAGACTTTACAGACCTCTGTATATTCTTAGGTATATTTTTATTTTGTATTTGAGACTTAGTAATATAACAGTAGCAGGTGGAGGGGTTTCTTCCAAGACATTAATAGAGGTACACAGTTATTGCCTAGGTCAAAAACTCTATTATTATATCTTCGGTGAATTTTACTGAAGAATTACAACTCAGTGGTGTCATGGACAGTGTGTTTGTTTTTAAAAAACTAGTTTATTCAGAGATTTTGCACAGTGTACCCTGTGTGGACAGTCAGATCTCTCAAGTGGGATTGTCAGTCATTGTCCAGATGGTGGCAAGTGGCAGGAGGCTCTGTTTTTGCAGGGCATCTTCAGCTGGATCAGAGGAGATTCACCAGATTAAGATTCCCCAAACTGCATTTGTTCTCAGGTCTTACATACAGCTGGTATGACTTCTCTAGCATGTATGATCCGTTGCTATAGTTTACCTTAAGCTACATACAAAACACCTCCTGTTTTAATTGTGAGCGTAAGAGGATTGTACATGATGTTACCAGCATCTGCAGGAATACTTTCTGTTGACTACTGGCAAATATATTATCCATGTACTTTTGGGTAGTTTTTGCAGCAGAAACTGTGTGAGAGAGCTGTTGGGTCAGCCATAGCCCCTACTGAGGATGGTAGGTAGCACCCTGAAGCAATGCATGGTGCCCCTCACGTGTCGTATGTACAGGAGGAACCTGATGGAGGAATCTCCGAGACTGCTTGAAATTGAGGAGAGGTCACACAGCAACTAAATACTTTGTCCTGAAGCGAGCAGTTCAGTCAATTACCTTGTCTCAAATCAACTTGTTTGCATCGTCAGTGCACAAACTGGCAGGGAAGGGTCCTGGACCACCCTGCAAACTGATGGGTAAGTGCCCTGGGTATGCACAGAGGCAGTTACACCACAACTGCAGTACAAACTTAAGTTTGTACACCACAACTGCAGTTTCATCCTTATGTCACAGTTATAAATTAAATTGCATAGATTGTGCCACAGTATGCATGTATGTGTACAGTAGTTCTGAGTTTATTTTTTCAAACCCTCCATTTTTAACACTATAGCTAAAGCAAATTTAAACAAAGATGACCAATAATGATGATTAGTTCTATTGTAAGGAAATTTAGCTTTCAGCTGCATTCTTTATGGGTACTTTATGCCATCTGAAGGCTATGAATGGGTGTTGGTGGTCTCAGTCTACATCTTAGTGAATAGAATTTGAACTGTTCAAATCACAGTAGATGTTCTGCCACAACATAGTTGTGCTAAAACTGAAGCAATTTACTGCCATAGCTGTGCCGTACTGGGCTGTGCTTGTGAAATTATGCATCTAATTATATTTGCATGTTGGACCTGAGTATTTCATAGTGGTTTGACCTTTGGCTAATAAGTATGGGTACCTCTCAGAAGACTTTTTATCACTGAAATCAAATAAATTTAAAAGCCTTGCTTTATGCAGCTGTGTCCTCTGAACTAATGTACATGGAGAATATATTTGCCATTCCTCTGCCAAGAAGCCTGTAGTTGGACATTAGTGTCAGATAAGTAGTGGCCTTTTGTTTAAGTGAATCTTGCGCTGCTGAAGTATCTGTTGATTTTATTCCCTCTGTCCCAGCTTTGTATGTGATGATGTGACCCACTAGCGTATGCTCATTTCAGATAAGCTGCTGCAAAAAGCAGATAAAATAACACTGCTTTTATAAAGCAAGAGCAGGTGGTTGTGTTTGAAGATGTTTCAGTTATGTTTGTCTTCATGAGCTATTCAGTAGCCGGTTGGTTTGACCTGGATAGGTTAGATGCTACACCATACAACACAATCCTCTCCTGTTACAAGTTCTGTTACTAAATCCCTCTTCACGGTAGCAAGGGAGGCTTCTCAGGTGGAGTGGGTTGCCTGTTAAGTTAGACTCAAGCAACGCCAAAACTGAGATGGAGAATTTTTGGATGTACCAGGTTGAGTATCGTAAGAAACATGTAAGTAGATATTCAAGAGGAGAAATGGGGTAACTACTACTTTCTTGTAGCTGCACTTAAGAAAACACTTTGTAATTCCATTAGTGGTCATCTCTGCGTAATAACAGCATGGTTCACTTGAACTTACTCTGTGTGTTCTGACAGCATTTTTGTTAGGCTTCTAAAACACGTTTTGTTAACAGTTAGTGAGGCAGTCACTATTTTACTATTTTAGACTTCAGTTTGTAGTGGTTTTAGCAAGCTGTCTGTCTGCTATGATTTATCAAAATATTTCTTGTTATTGCAATGAAAGCTACTTCCAGGCTGTGACTGAATTCTTTCCTTTGGCATTATGTATGGTACCTCTAAAAATGGGTTCTGATGCAGAAGAGGATTGAGTGGTTGTTCTTCAAAGACTGAACTTTTTTGTACAAATGTTTTTTGGGACAGCTCTCATGTCATGTCATGTAGCAAACTTTTAGACTGTTTGATATTTGGGTTTTGTAGTTTGGGGATTTTTTTTTCCTGAAAAATTTGAGCGTTCAAGCACAGCACATGGAAATCTGTGTGATCATTTTTGATGGTGGCCTAATTCTGATACTTTGTAGATGAAAATAGCTGAGTAAAGGTATTTATACTGCTACCGGAGTAACTGTTAATACATTTTAAGTGGTGCAAAATTTCTTAATTAAATA
>JAHREE010000068.1:4409818-4473030 GCA_033628505.1 Tringa tobata
GCTGTTATTAGTTAACTATAATTCTAATATTTAGTAACTAGATAAGGTAAACCTTTTAAAGAAATGAGGGTAAAGAAAAAGCGGAGGAGAATGGAATTATATGCTCTTGGGTTTTTTTGTATCTGTGAAGCTAAGCTTGCAAAACTTAGATTTTTTTAGCATACTGTTTCACATAACAAAATGTTTCAGCTGGATTGGAGGCATAACAGGAGGACACTCCTAGATCAGACCTGCTGCCAGCTCAGAACACTGGTAGTGTAGCCCTTTTCTGGTATGACTAACTGTCTCATAGAAAAAACACGTCGAGTAATATTTTACAAAACCAGAAGAATAGTATTTGACTGTTCTACCATCAGTGGTGAACTGTTGAGCTGGCAAAGCTAGGGCCAAACACCCTATGTCAAAGGAGAGTGTAGAATGCCAGGGTTGCTGAGCTAGAGACACAGCGTGTCATGATTATCGTGATAAAAAGCAAGAGTTACAACAATTCAAAAGTGTTTGTCTTGGTTTTGTGTTTTTTTTTCTCCCCCCGCCTCCATCTCTTATTTTCACTGCCAACTTAGAGGAAAATAACAAAGAACAATTTCTACATCAGCCACTCAGATTATTATTTAATTTTCTTGCCATGTCTAGTCTCCATCTCCGGATTCCTCTTCACCTCGAGGTGCTGAATCGTCAAGTAGACAACATCACCAGGATGTCTGCAGTACAGCAGAGGCCTCCACTAACAAAGAGGTAAGAGTGAAATCTTTTAAAAAGCCACAGTCTTGTACATGCTTCGTATGCCTTTTTATTTTCCTTTTCCCCTTGTGCAATCACTTTTCTTCTTCCAAAATCGCAACAAACTTGAAAAGCTGATTTGTACCTCCTTTCTCTATGCTTGCCTGTCTGTCTGACTGAATTCCTAACATACTTAAGACTGTTTATCATGGCATTTCTAACTCTGTGTTCAGCTGGCACTAAATTTATTTAACAAGCTAGGAGGTATTGATTTACCAAACAGCCAACATCACCTCTATATTACAGACAATAGAAGGAAGTCCTTTTCATTTTTCATTGCATTAAGTCTTCCTGCAAAGAAAACACTGTTTCTCAGCCAAATGAAAAACTTGCTTAATTAAAGTTAATTAGCTAGTAATTTATGCTGCTTAGTATTTTGTCATTGTAGAAACTGACCTGCCAGTGATTCACAGTCAGAATTCAGTTCCTGACTCCTGGCTTCTCAAAATAAAGCTAAATACATACTTATTTTAATTTTTTTTTTCTCACCTGGCAGCTTTTTACACTGCAGTAGTTCTACCAACACAAAAGGAAAAAATGTGATTAGAACTTCCTGCAGTGAGACAAGAAAATAATTTTGCATAAAAAGTACAGAGCCAGCCATTCTATATCAATGTAAATAAACAAAAAAATCCACAAACTTTTCATTTATTTGCTTTTTGTTTTTTAAACTTCAAAAAAATGTAGAAACTGTTGTCTAAAAAGATACCATATTGTTACTGATAGCAAGGCATAGGTTACCTTCCACAATGAAAAAAATAGATCTACTGTAACTGGAAATACTAATTAAAATTGAAACACTAATGAGGAATCCATTCTTTCTCTTTTTCTTTTGTTATGATCAAAGCCTAAAAAAGCTTGTAACATGTATGTAGTTGTGCCAGTCTACGTTTGCATTTAAAAAATAATGAAAGGTTTCAACATACTTAAGAAACTTGTAATTTCTGATTTGCTAAAGCCTTCAAGAATAGAATATACCATTACATTTTCATCTGCTATTTTGTTGGCTTGTTAAAGCCTTTAGCTTTCTGCAGTAGAGATTCTGTCACTTCATATATAAGCTTACCCAAAGGAGGAAAACAAACAAGAGGCTACTCATTTCAATGCTAGGATGTGCTTACAGGTAGTGGCAGAGGTGGTAAACCAGGTTTCACAGTAGGATGTGTCAGGTTGTTTGTTTCCCTCAGATGAGCGATAATACCCGCTTTAGTACTTGCAGTGCAAGAATAACAGTGATAAAGCAGTCTCAAGATTTCTGGTAATGACTTTTAGGTCTTAGTAAAACCTTTTTTTTTTAATATAAATTTTATATTGCTAGGTAGCAACAAGATTAACAAGAGTAATGCAGCATTAATGACCTTGATATTTTATTATTCATGACTATGTAAAATTAAAAGGCGTAGGTTTCCTCTTATTGGTAACTTTACCTGTTACTTTATTATTCTTCTGGTCTTAGTGAAATGTTTTTCAACTTGGGTAATGAACAAAACAGCCTTAGCTTTCTGTGTGAGTTTTTGCAATAAAAGATACAGGATGACAGTTTACACCACTCTATTCCTGAAAAGAAGTTGCATCAGGTAGTCAGGTTGCTGAAGAGTTTCCAAATTGGTAGTTACAGACTTTATTCACTCTATTTAAAAAAATAAAAGTACTCTGGAAAGCGGATTAGAATACATGAGCTTTCTCTGATGTGTAGAGGATTTGTCCTCTAGGCCTGTCAGAGTCCAGTGGTTGAATTTCCTTCATAGCACGACACCAGCAGCAATTACAACCAGTTGTTGAAGTCTGTATGGACAGGTGGTCCAGTAAAAACATTCATCTGAAGAGATGAAAGAGCCAGAGACCTGAAAAGGCATATCGGTGTCCTCACAGCGGCTTAAATGCTTTGGCAGCGGGAGATTGTTGTTTATTCACATCTCTATTTATGCTAGTACAATCTCTGATGGAGAGCTTTCTTGGTTTTGCAGTACGGCTTAGTCATTTTCATAAGGAACAGCAAGTACTTCAAGGCTGCACAGGCTCTGCTGTCTGTGTCACACACCCTTTGTTTTTATTCACAAGTTGTTTTATTTTATAGCAAGATGAGAATCATCTTGAGAAATCATCATATGAGAAGAATATTACTTGACACATCCATTTTCTATTTGTTGCAATAGCAAACACTGATAAATACATAGATTTTCCTTTAATAAAAATATATTAAGCAGTTATTGGGAGAGTTACTGCCAGTACAATTGATTATAAATTTATTAAAGTTTTGCAGTTGTTGGACTATCCAAAATTCTTACCTGCAACACATATCATAGCAGCAGATATTTCAATATACCTATTGCAATCTATCTGTTGTCACAGAGAATTTTCTTTGATTATTTTTCCTATGTGTTTTATGTTATTCTTTATAACAAAATGGTGAGTCTTACTCACTGGAAATTGTAGCTTTGAGGTGTTTGAAGTGTTAGCCACAGAATCTTTCACATAACATTGCAGTTGGAAGTAAGGTGTTGCTTTAGATTGTGTATTTACATGTAAAAGTCAGGATTATTTTTTTATTTTTTCACCTTTTATGAAATACCAGGTGTGGTTTTGTGCTTGATACAGTGTAAAGATAGTTGGTGGTGAGGTGTTAGGGAACTCAGATACTGCACAGAATACAGGTTGCTACCTAACCTATTAAAATTTAGAAAGCTCTTCGTAGCCTGTATTAATGTGAGGGATACATCTAAGAACAGTCCTAATGAATAACAGAATTTGGTTAATGAACAACAGAATTTTGTTAATGAGTAACTGAGTAGGCTGATGGTTTCAGTCATGAATAATAACAGTATAGTGTAACTTTATATATTCCTGCATGTATTTATTTGTAGTTGGAAGATCCAGTGTCTTTGAGATATATTTTTTCCTGCATACTGCTTGATTATTAAAAGTAGAGCACCTGTTGGTAGACAGTTAATATACTAGTGAACAACAACAAGTAACTGAAAACTGGGCCTTGTATGTTGACAGATCAGACACAAATGGAATACATTGAATTTAACTTTAGTAGGTTCTTAGAGTTTGAAAATAATAAATACAATAATAAATCTTATTAAATGGTGATCTTCTGCTAATGAGTGACTTATTTATTTTTTTTTGGCATGCAGAAATTTTCAATGCATGTTTGTGCATGTTCTGTTCTGTTTGAAATCCTTTTTTCTCTTAATTACAGTCCAGAAAAAGCTTGGCTTCATTTCCAACCTATGTTGAAGGTAAGATAGTTCTACAATTGCTGAATGTTTTTTCCTACCTAAAACACTCCAACGCTTGTAATGTATAAAATTTTATTTTTGTTTGCTGAATAGAAAAGCTGTGAGGGTTGGGTATATAGTCATTTAGATTAAATTGTGTCCAGTGAGAAATCTGAGCTAAATCCTACTATACTCTTTCAGAAGCTCAGAAGCACGGAGCTTTTACTTTTTTAATGTTTCATTCATAATTTCTGTCTCAGTTCTGCTGTTTTTTAATCAATGTCACTTAAAACACTACCCTTTTTTTAATGATATTTACCCATGTGTTTGGGCAAGGAAAATATGTTAGACAAGAAGAGTGTAGTGCTCTCTCCAGCACTGATTCCAGGTGGCAGGCTCAATCCAATCTCAGTTGGATTAATTAGCAGAACTGAATTAATTGGATTAATAGGCAGGCCTGCCATAGGAAATCGCCACTGCTTTAGAGCTACTTCTCCTCTAATTAATTAGTGCTTCCTGTCTTAGGCTTAAGGTTGCACTTGTACTAGTGCTGATTTTGTTCAGATCAATGTGAAAAAGCAAGTTACCTGCTACATGAATTTCTGTTACCTTTTGTATGAGTCTGTATCCTGTGTGTACAGGAAGACTGCATGTTGCAAAATGCAATTACTTTGTTATGAGAGCATGACAGAAGCAGCAAATTAGAAGTTTCATTTGTTGTTTTTTGTTTTTTTTTCTCCCCTGACAGCAGTTGTTCCATATGCTTGATGAAATGCCAGAAATACAGATTATGTGATACATCATTTAGACTGTCTTGGAACTCCTTGGATTGCTTTACAGTGTGCTGTGTTTAAATAATGCTGTGATCATTATTTTTAGCCTACAAATTGATCCTTGGTTTAGTCTTCAGTGTATGAGTTGAATATTTTAGAGAATGTCAACTAATGTAAATTTCATATATTGCTTTGAAACTGGCTGAGCTTTGGAATTCTGCAGCAATGAAGAATCTCTCTTAGAACTGAAATTCATCTGCTACTGGTAGCTCTGTTTATCAAGGGCTATCTCAAATATTCCTCTCCTTAAATAAAAACAAAACAAAAGCAATAACAGTAAACTAAAATTTTCTTAGATGTTGGTCCAGTGCAAAATTCCTTAAAAAACAAATTTTCCATTTTTATGCACTAGCAGTCCAAGAAAAGCTTGCTAGCACCTATGCCACACTTCCGTTCAGATAATAATTTAATTGTCAGAGGTAATAAATGGAGGGGTTCTTATAAAAAGCAGTGCTGTCTGTGTGCTCACTTCTGATGAAAATAGAGCACAGACTTTTTTTTTTGTTTTAATGTGCTTCCTTCTGGGGGTCTTATGTACACCTAGATTTTTTGATTTTTGTTTGTTAGAAGTTGTATGATAGAGGGTTTTGTATGCTTTATAGCGAAGTAGTGGAAGTGGTGAAAAGGCCTTAACATGTAGAGTAACAAATTGCAACACTTAAGACGCTGTATGGTTACAGGACTGGAAGAGTGTGCAAATATATGGTACTTCCAGATGCATAAATTTACCTAAGGAAAAGGTTCCATTTCTTCGGCTCATGTACTTGAAAGTGACATGTTGATTTTGAGCATTTTCCCAATCAATAGTATCTGAACTGAACAGTTCTGCACACTGGAGATGAAAATCTCAAAATTGCTAGTCATGAATTTTCATATTTAAAGAAAATGAAGGAGACAAGCTTGCTTATAAGATTTATACATGTACTTCTGTCTGTGTGTATAGTTTCAATGTGATACCTATCTCCCTCTCTTTCTTGTGTTATTTTGATCTTAACAATGACTTGCATTTTCTGGGGCCAAAGTTACCCATGCTTATTCTGACTGGTTGTTAATCTCTTCTAAGTAGAACAAAATTGGCTTTCTGAGTAACACTAAATTTTAAGCTCCATCACTTTATATCTCAAGACACCCATTGAACTAATAGAATCTCCATTCTGATATTGTAGGGTTTTTGCTTTGTTCTTAGAGGAGAAAAAGAGAACTTAGAAACAGGGGGTTTTGGTGATAAAATGTGGACACTTTTACCATTAGCATTCTTTAAGGTGATTTGCATTTTCACTTGTCTTGAACATTAATTCTTTTTCCTTACTTGTAAGAAAACAGGAAGCTTCTTACATTAACCAGCCTCTGTTTTGGAGCATGACAATTTTAACATGTAGCAAGGTGTTAAAATAGAACATTTTTACATATACAATTTTTAGATATAATCACCAAACACCAAAACACTTGCAGACCGTAAATGCTGCTTTGTAAGGATTTGCATTTTTAGGCACTGACACTTCTGTGTCATAGAAGTACTTTGCTTGTTCAGGCAATCAGTATTCTTGGAAAGGGGAGATGTGTTGTACCTGTAAAGCATTCCCGAGGAGGTTCCTCTGCCTGTAGTACTAACTGCAGCTACACACAAGTGAGCAAGTGGCTGATGGCTGTTATTAAATTGCACCCTTCCTCTTTCTGCTTGTGACTGCCTGTCTTAGAATTGCAAGGCTGGTTTTGGCAGGTGAAGGGCAAGCTCAATAACTGTGTCTGTCTCTTGACAACAGTGAAAACCCACAGAGATTATTTTGCTCCAGGGTGATCCCTGCTCAAAAAAGAATGAGCTATTGCAAGGGACAGGCTAGATTAGCAATTACAGCTTTTGCTGGAGAGATGTTGAGAGCGTTTGCTTGGTGTTTTCTACCTTTGAAAGTACTGGTTGCCATATTATCATGCTAAACTGAAGTATTTCAGGGGAGGATTTGCAGCCATCAGGTGCAGGCTTAAGTTGTCAGAGTGCAGCTGTTTTGCCATGGTTCAGCATGATTTTCTTCAGTGACTGCTTTCCCGCATTACAGTTCCTGGACCTTGCGATCCTGAAGACTTAATCGATGGAATCATTTTTGCTGCCAATTACCTTGGCTCAACTCAACTCCTCTCTGATAAAACTCCCTCCAAGAATGTGAGAATGATGCAGGCACAGGAAGCTGTCAGCAGGATCAAGGTGAGGAATAATTCCTGCTGCTTCTCATACTTGTGTGTTGAGGTTGCAGATACGAATTTCTCATGTACGCAGTAGTTTTTTCATGTGGGGTTATCTGTGGTTTCGGGAATGTTAAGTGCCTCATCTTTCTTTCTGCAAAATAAATCATGTTTAATGCTGCTTTTGGAACAAGACTAATAAAGAAATGTTACCAGATCATTTTAATTCACTATGGTAATACTTGTGCTGTGTACTCTAAGTTGGAATGTGAAGTGAGTGGTGGTCTATATATAATAATATATATTACCTGGGTGTTGAGAGAAAGCAGGTTTACGGTATAACTGGTAATTACTGCAGCTGTTTCTGGCTTGGCACTTGATGAAACTGGTACTGTGATAATCTCTGCAGTTATTTTTGACCCTGCTGTGCATACTGTTTTCTCCACCATGCAACAGCTATGAGCTGATTTAAAAAGAAAAAGAAAAGCCTGTGACAGTACAGAGATGTATGGAAACAAAATTTTGTCCTGGAATCCAGTATGCTTTGTTTGGAAAACAGAAATGCCCTCTTATTTCTGTAGGGGCCAGGAGAAGCAATGGGCTTGCTGCTGTGTTGTAAGTTACAATGGTGACATTGTCAACTGAAATTAAGGTGTGTGGATGGAGTCATTGCAGGGCTGTAGAGGGTGTTGCAGTACAACTGCTACCCATACGTGACTGGGTCAGAGGCACACAGCTTCCTCTTCTGCAAATTCAGCTAACGAACACAACCTTATCTGAAAGTTTTGCTTAGTTTAATATTTGTGTGTTCTTCTTTTGTATAGTTTATTTTGGATTCCAACTCAGACTCTGTGTGCAGTTGTATAAAAGGGAGAGGAAGAGAGATAGCATGTTATCAGCAAGGCAGATAGCACTGTCTATTAAGGTTGGCTGATGCTTCCTACCATTATTATTCCTTCCAGTGTTTTCCATGCCAGCTATTCAGTTTGGTCTGCGTATGAAACTTTCACAGAGAACCTCCAACTAGAAGCACAGAGATACTTCCAGAAATTGGAATTTTGCTTATGTTCAAATACATAAGGTCTTGCAATCTTGTCTCTGAAAATCACTAATACTCTAGCGTTATAGAGGAGGCAGGGATGTAGCCTTCCTGTTACAGATAAGTCATCTTCTGCCATCTCTGTAGAAGCTTCCACAAAGTTAAGCAGTGACTGAGCCTGTTGCAATAATATGATTTATCAGTTTTCATGGAGACTGGATTCAGTGACATTTTCTAAAAAGATTTTTCACTTGGCTTTCTCAACTCTGATAAGTCTTGGTGTGTTCTTCCCAAAGCTACCATGGAGACTTTCCTTTACAGAGTCTGCTTCTTTGCTGCTCTGGGTGCAAGTAAGGCCGTGCCAGTCTGTTTAGTAGTCCCCATTCTTTCCTGATCCTTGGCCGCGGGGTAGAAAAGTTGTCTGATTTGAATGCACAGGAAACTAAAGGTAAAATAGAAAAGGGAGGGAAATAAGGGCTTCATTGAGGCTGTATCTAGGAGGGATGCATCACTGGAGGCTGAAAGGAAAGATTGGCATCAGCTGTCATAGGAAACTGGTATCGAGGGTTGAACTTGAGCATGGAGCTGGGCAGGAAGTTTGCGCCTAGGAGGTAAAGCTTGTGTGGGAGTACACAATAGACAAAGATTAAAGGAACTGCTTCAAAGTGGGTCTATGAGGTATAAGAGTGTAGAATCTTTCTCTGATACTGAATGTTTTTCTTAGAAATTCATTAACAAAACAAAGTTTTTTTCTGAGGATTCTGTTATGCCTCAGCGCTGCTATGCCTCAAAACAGAAGAAATCTGTTTAGTTCTTTTCACTCATAAACCCCGTAATTTATACATCCATATAAATTAGCAGGCATGCATATTCTTGGTTGTAGTAAGTTTCTCTCATGGTGAAGGCCGAAGCAGTTGCATTGTTGACCTGGTAAAACTTATGCACAGAATTTTCTGAATCTGCATTTCAGAAAATGGCACACGATACCATTGTACACTTCTTTGACAGTTACTGCTTTTGCACTTCTAGGTAAAGCTCAGGCGATGTAAGTATACCTCCCTGCACTTTAGGGTCTTTGGTTTACGAGGGTTGGTTTTGGCCAGTTTTGTGTCTGATTGCCATTAAAGCTAAACTTTTTTAGTGAGAAATTCATTATGACAGATGGAGTTCCTGCTGCCAGATTCATCACGGCATAAGTTAGCCTTGTGCAAAATACTGCTCACACAATGACTGTGATACTTGTGCCCTACACGTTTGTTTAAAGAGTATGTTAGGTGTTGTGTGTGAAACATTTCTCTGTAGTTATACAAATGTTTTGAATTAAGAACAAGCTTTTAAAAATTTGCAGACTTGGAGTTAAGAGCATAAAAAAGTGGGGAAGAGCTGTGTTTAATGCCCACTGTGTGCTCATAGCTTCCGTATGAGTGTGTTCCTTTTTATATGTAATAATCCCTATAATGCTTCCTTTTAGCAGAGCCGTGAGACCACATATTCATTCATTTTGAATATGAACAGAGTTTGAAAACAATTCTCCATGCTGCTTCTTTAAACAGTTATCTCTTCAGTAAGAATTACAAGGATTTTCTTGCTGATGCATTCATCTCTGTGAAGTCCAACTAACTTAAAACAGATACTTTTCTTTGAAGGCATTCATCAAACGTAGTTATTTTATATTTCCACTAGGAGGTACTTCTAGAAATAGAAAAGGTATTTCACCATTTTCAGACTGTAGTCTCCCTTCTTCAGACAGCACAGAAAGAAAGATCTTTTTGACATTTTACTTGGAGTGCATCTGTACTATTTGTAGAAGTAAAAAAGTTGATGTTCGTGGTTACAGTTCACAGCTGATCCATGAGTTTTACATGTCAACTAACAAATCACTTTCATTTTTATTTTTCATCAGCAGATTTGAGCTGTATGGCAGATTTGAACATTTTTAGATAACAACTGATTTAATCACTAAATGGAATTTAACATATGTGGAAGTACGTTAATATTCTGCACATTTTGTTTACTCAGTGTCACCTGGGTCTTCACTGAGTTGCAGTATGTTTTTTTCTAGAGGTTAAATGGCTTGAGTATATTTGAGACATCTCTGTAGCAAAAGTAGAAGCTTGATGTTTTTTTAATAATTTATAATTTTCAAATTGATGTTAGATACGTAGTTATATTTCATTTAGCTTAAATGAAAAGCCTGGAGTCTGTATATTTTTAAAAAATAATATTTTATTTTGTTGAGGTAGTTTCTAAGAATATAGAAGGAATCTTTTGATCTAAATAAGCAAATAATGTGATGAAGAGGATTTGTCTGATAAAGCATCATGTGTAGAATTATCCTAATAATTATTTTTTTTCATGGACCATAACTTCTTTTGTGACATTTCTGCGTAGTGTTAAATCACTTATTAAAATGGGTTGTTCCATATCATTACCTCAGTTTTATGGAATATCTGAAAGTCACTCTTCAAAAATTAAAATAACAGTACGAGCAGATGCTTCCATTGCAAGAGCAGAATTTTCAATAAATTGAATGATAGTGTGTTTTGATTAATCTTTGATTTATCATTGTAAATCTCTAGTGCAAGGATTTTTTTCCCCACTTTTTCTTCTTTTTAGCCTGTGCTTTTCTGCTTTTGTGAGGTCCGTCACTCTGTAAAGTTTGGGGAGGGGGGGAAATTGTCTGAAGGCGAGCTTGATTTTGGAAGGCACTTTAAATGCACTGTCTCATGAGTGAATCTTCTTGCCCAGTACATGGCAGGCAGCTGTTGATGAGTATATTATTTCCAAGTACCAACATAAATGAATATTAATCTAATGAAGAACATGCAACATGTGCAACATGAGGCAGTTCTAATTGCCTTTGCAATAGTTTGCAATCACCAGGCTATCAAATATTTATTACTTTGATAAAGGTGCCTAAAAGCTGCCACGATAGTGTTTATATTTGTAAATAAGCAGCACGGTCTAAAGATTCAGTAGCTGCTTTCAGATTTGTTTAGGTGAAACCTGACATATTTGAGCATCAGTACAAAATATTTGATGTGTCTTGTGATTCTGGCCTCCTGTTTGTTCTTCATAAAAGTAGTTAGCTATGAATCTCTATGAAGCCCATAATAGTAAGTTTCCTTCCAACCCCAAGAACACCTGTTAATTTAATTAGCTAAGAGGGTGATACTGTTGGAAGTAAAAGGATATCTGCCAGCCTGGTGAGTATTGCACTTCTTCAGTAAGCAGGTCTGTAAGTTCGGTTCGCCTTGGTTTGAATTAATGAATGCAAGGCTGTAAGAGTGATGCTTATTTGTGTTGTTATTGTTGTCACAGTAGTAGCATGTAAGGAATCGGTTTGGTTGATATATCTCTGGATGTAAATAAATTTAACTACTTAGTGACAAGAGACCTATTTTCAAATGTCTGTGGAACTGAAGTACGTGCTCTATTGCCTTCTTGAAAAAATGTGGTAGTATGGACATATCTATGTGCAGGTGTCACAGGAAAACCTGTTGTCCAGATATGCAGCGCTAACATTGGTATGGGTATATTTGCACAGAAGGTGGAGAAAATTGAGGTGAAAGTTACCTTCTGTAATTTTGTTTTTCCAGGAAAAAGTAGCATAGTTTTAGGGAGGTTATTTTTTAAAGACTATTTGAGAGCATTAGAAAACTTGAATCTAAATTCTTTCATTCTAAAAAAGCTGGAATAATAATGGTTAAGATTCTTCTCTCACCTTTTACACAATTGTTGCTTCAAAAAGAAGTAGCCTTATGGTTTACACTACTGTAAATGAGGGGAAACTCTGTTTTTTCCTTAAAAAAAACACCCAAGGGGAAAAAAAATGAAAAAAATACCCTTCTTTGTTGCGAGTGCATTTTAAATGAAGAAAAAAAAATTGAATATTTTTGTATTCTTCCTGACTCTTTTGGTGTGGTTTCTTTTCAATTTTTTAGAGTAATTGTGCTAAACATGAAATTTTTAAATTTTTTTAAAGCCAAAAGGAAAAGAAGGAAATTGATCTAAGCAGGGACTAATTTAGAATAGCTAATAGTCTGTGAGCCCTGGCATTAGCATGCAGATTCCTGCTTGTCTTGGAGTCTCTGTAAGTTCTTTTCTAACTATTCTCCTGTCTCTGTTTGTTCCATGCTAAGCAGATGGCCCAGAAATTAGCCAAAAGCAGGAAGAAGGTGCAGTACAAACTCCATCAGCTTGATGTTATGCCTGTTCTTTTGTTTTCTGGGAGGGTTTTTTGCCTTTCTTTTTTATTTTATGCTTTTATTTTCTGCATCCAGCAAGTTTTTTTTTAAGATTTATTTCTAAGCCACCATACAAGTTGACATTTCTCAGAAATCAGTTGCCTGATTGGCCATTTTTTGTTGCTTATCATTAGCCATTTCATGTTAGAAATAGAATAAAGATTGGATTTATCAAATGGTTACAGGCAGTACCCAAAATGCTTACTAAAGAAACAGGACTGACATGGCAAAGGTTTTAACTTTGTAAAATGATAGATTAAAATGAAGACTTTTTATTTTACTTTATCTTTCTATAAGAGTGCTTCGTTTGATTAATAGAAGTGTCAAATTGCTGGATGCAAAAAAGAAAAAAAAATTCTGTATATACACACAATAATATGCTGAGATTTACTCATCTTAGTAATAAGCTTTGTTTATGGAGTTTTTTATCTTTTAACAAATCTAATTTTTTAAAAATTAGAAGTGTTTGCTTTCTGTTAACAAAATATGACTTCTGAAGTGGGTTAGTGCTTGAGTAGTATGCTGTCTGACTGTGAAGGTCTTCTTCCCAGAACTGCATTGTGAATTGCTTAAACTGCTTAAACCATGGTACGGGTTTTTCCATTGGTCTTGGCAGTCACCGTTGGCCTGTATAGAAATTCCTCAGGCAAAAGATACTGTTACGCCTTTCTATGGCTTGTGTGAAAAACCTTCCTTAAAGGGGGACTTATAGTGTGGAGAAATTAGGAGAATCATTTTGATTTTCATGAAATCCTCATATATTTTATGTTGCAATCAGGTATAATTTTACTGAATGAGAAAAAATATATTTTTATGGGGTGAACAATTTTTCAAATAATATCCAATTTGCTTTCACATATATGTATATAGTGTCCATATCTTTGTGTTTATCTTTAACTTCTGCGGTCTAATACTCTATCTTGCATTGCTGTTCTGGTGACTGTGTCTTAGTGCCCCCCTGTTTGTGAGCTAACGTCATTAGTAAGTATGTTATCTAATGTTTTTCTTTGAACGTTAAAATCCATTGAAAATCCATTTACTTGCAGGCTCCAGAAGGTGAATCACAACCCATGACTGAAGTGGACCTCTTCATTTCTACTCAGAGAATAAAAGTACTGAACGCAGACACACAGGTATAGACAAAGATACCTTTGTCAGTATTCTGGTGTAGTAGGCTGCTGAAATAAGACTTTGACCTACCTGCCAAAATTTGTTCTTCAAAAAGTGCTGGCTTTTGTATTTCCCTCCAGGATTTCCTAGTAAGAAATCCATGACCAAGAAATATGTCATACATGCAATTAGAGTGGTATATCTGACTGTAGAAATAATTAGAAGTTGTGGCTTAAGCTAGTTGCAGTCAGCTCATTTCTTACGAGCTGTGATGCGTCAAGTGTTGATTGTGCACAAAGTGGCCCAAAATGTTTGGTTGTGGTAATCTGAAATTCATAGTGCTTTGCATATACATGCCCAGCATGTTCAGGTTCTGATATTCAGGTCTTTATGTGCTTTTCCACAGAAAACACAACTTTAATTTGTAAAACTTGCTCTTTGCTTTAGCTGTCAAAAGTGAAGCTCTTGCTTTCTATTGGCATCTCTCTTCATGCATGACAGCTATCACAGACTTCACTTAACAGAGGTCTTATATTGCCATTTTTTTGTTTTCATAATACTAGGTGTGCGATAAGAACTTCCTTGAAACAGCTGCTCATGCTGCTTTTTGTATTCCTCAGGAAACCATGATGGATCATCCTCTGCGGACCATTTCTTACATTGCAGATATAGGAAATATTGTCGTTTTGATGGCTCGTAGGCGAATGCCACGGTCTAACTCACAGGATAATGTGGAAGCATCTCACCCTTCCCAAGACGGAAAGAGGCAGTACAAAATGATTTGCCACGTCTTTGAGTCTGAGGATGTAAGGAACTACTCTGTCTTGTAATTTTCTAGGGGTGTAAATGTAAGCACATTTTGGTAGGCTTGAAATCCTTAGCAAGTAGCCCTGCTTGTTCATTAACTGCAACCAAGTATTTCATCTAAGGAGAGGAACTTGCCTTCTAATTGTATGTTTACTCACAAAACCGATGTTTATAGAAATATTTCCCATTTTTAAGCTTCTTCTGTGTCTTTCGGTAACAATGAGAGAGGGTCCAGTTGCCAGAGCTTGCAAATACCAGTTCAGAGTCTACATGTTAGAGTGAAAGTCTGTCAGAGATGCTTATTTTCCTAGGGAAATTCTGATCCCAAGTATTGCACCAAGGATCACTGATACATTCTACAAGGGTGATTTTTTTTTTTTTCATTAGTCCAAGGAGACTTGGGCTGGGGAGTAGCTGCTGACATCATATCAAAAAGCCAACAAAGAAAGTCGGTGATTCCAGCAATCTCGAAGTTTGCTGAATGGAGACACAGCTGAGTGAATTTTAGTCTATGGTGCAGGTTACTAAGTTACGTTATATAGGACTTGATATCCTGTCTTCACAAGGCAATGCGCATAACTTGCTGATTTTATGCACTTTTAAAGCTCAGAAACTGAAAAGTAAAATCAAACATGTCAGATTGAACTGGCTAGATATATAGTTGCCAGGATCATAATCAAGTTAGCCCTAATAATTTGGGAAAATGAAAAAAAAAAAGACAGTTCTAAGCCCTTCAAATAGCAGAGTATTACTTAAAAGAAGTGAGGTGAAAATCCTCATAAGTCTTCCATTCTGCAGTGTATCAGCAAAGACTTTGGGATGGGAGGGTTTTCTTGAATATACAGCTGATTTCATGTCATGATGAATCTGTTCTAAACCCATGGGTTGATAAATTATCTAGTTGCAGATGAATGTACATATATGAACCACTGCTGAGGTTAAAAAGTAAGGGCAAGAGCACTGACAGAAGTAAACCTCTGCCAAAATTTTGACAGAGAGCATAAGAAATTGTGGATTTTTTTTCCCCAAAGTAATGTGAAAGCCAGTTTGGCAGAGCCTTTCAAGAAACTCTTGTGAAAATTAAAAGAGTAGCCAATTTTTCTTTTGCTTAATATCACTTGATACACTGCCCACTTTGAGGCTGCTCTTCCTGTGTTTCTAGTCACAAATTTGGATAGTGCTAGCCCTCTTCCTGGCCAGTTGAAAAAGCAGAAATCAAACTGTCAGGTTCCAGAGTCTGTGGCTTATTTCCCTTTAGCATGTGTGGTCTGACTGTGATCCAGATTTCCTGGATCTGTTTTCCAGGCTGCTATTAGTACTTTGGCTAGCTGGAATCTGTGCTTCCTTTTGGGGATCACTGACATTAGTTTCTGTGGTTTGTTTGGATCAGCCCATATTTGTGTCAGATGTGATCCTCCCTATGCCCCTAGATGTTGGCTTGGAAAATACAGGCCTGCAGATCCAATAAAAGCACATGAAAAAATGCTGAGAAATGGCGGGAGATTATATCAGCTCTCCTTAGTCGTGGTATAGTTCACAAATAGCTTGCAAAATTTATCTCAAGTACACAAAGGGCTAAGAAAGAGAGTAGAATCATTGTAGCACCTGTTACAGCAAGGTGATGGCAGCTTCAAAAATCCTGTACATCTAGTGGAGTAGTACAGCCTGTTTATGTTATAAAACTCATGTATAAAACTCATTGTCACCTTTCATTCTTCTGGGACAGCTGGCTATTTACATGAATTAACCCAGAGGTGGTAAGCCCTCAACCAAGTGTTGGCCAGAATGTGTTTCTCCTTGGAAGAGTCCTTATCTAAGGAGGACAGCACCAGATTTTCCACTGTATTTGGAGCTGGATCTTCAAATGAGCTGAACTCTAGTTATGTGTCCAAATCTGGGTGTCTAAATGGGAGTTGATCTGTTCTTGGAGAGAACATACATGTGTATGAATGTGAAGTCCACATATGTCTCCTCACCTAGGTTACTGAGCTGTGGAAGTGTAGTTTTCCCATTTCCTTCCTGTCTCCTTGCTGTCAAACCTGGGTTGATCTGAGCATTGGCAAAACGCTGCCAGTCTAGATACTGGCCTTTTCAGCAACAGCAATCGTGCTATTCTCATCAGTTCGAGCTGTTTTATATACCAGGCTTGGGAACCTTTGTTAGGTGCCAAAATGGACTTTAAATACAACTCGTAGGCTGTATAAAAGTACACCTCAGCAGTATTCATTCATCCATCACTCCAGTACCTGTCGCAAACTAACCCTGATCACTGCCTCAAAGGGAGGCATCCCTCTGGTCTGCTGCAGCCCCCCACCTTGCGTGACACGGAGCTTTCCCTGTGTCTGCCATGTGCCCATTTTGTCTCGCACTGCTGCGGCCGTAGAACAGCTCATGGTGGGAGCACTGCCGTTTAGCGAGCAGAGCGTTTGGTGGCTTTTGGTGCAGAGAAGGCTACGGGAATCTGCAGGTGCGAGAGCGTGCACACAAAGGGCAGGCTGAGAAGGAAAGAGGCAGGGAACTGGCAGAGTCATGGGAGTTGGAGGGAAGGAAACGAGAAATGTAGGGGAGAGAAGTTGAAGGAAGTAGGCAGGGTGGAGAAGGAGATGTGAGTGACCTTTTCCAGTCGCTTCAAGGACTGGATCTGGTCGCTAGTTGCTGCCCTTTTCCTGTTTCATCTGAGACTGAGGTAGGAGCAGCCAATGTGGACGTGATGGTTTTAAGGGAGGGTAAGAAAAAGATGAGCTATCCTCTTATGTGTGGTTATGTGTTTTCTAGTAGACATTTTCATTTTCACTGCTGGCTTGTCAGAGAATGGCATTACCTCTGCTAGAAGGGAGGGCCATCTGGGAGCTGCAAGTGTGGGAGGAATTGTAGGTGGAAGCTACAGTCACTGTAGCAGGTATACCTTTACATTCACATTGGCAGTTCTTGCCTGTGAAAGGATGGCTTTATTTGTATTTCTCATTTAGAATTGCTCACCAAGCTGGATTCATGGCACGGGTGTTGACATTTTGGGGGTCTTTTAAATTAATTTTTAATGCACAAATATTTTTTTAAACTTGATTGCAGTAACCTGACGTGTAGGTTCATCGGCTTGATGATCCATTTTACAGTGTGATTGTAACAGAGAAGGTGTTAGTGCACAAAACCATCAGAATGTCTCACTTTTTTCTCTTCTCTGTGAACTGCTACAGGCACAGTTGATTGCACAGTCTATAGGTCAAGCATTTAGTGTGGCCTACCAGGAATTTCTGAGGGCAAATGGAATCAACCCAGAAGACCTCAGCCAGAAGGAATATAGTGACTTGCTCAATACCCAGGACATGTACAATGATGACCTGATTCACTTCTCCAAATCTGAAAACTGCAAAGATGTATGTCTCTCTTTTTTTTTTTTTTTTTCCCCATAAAAGTATTAAGCTGCTGTGTACCAGGTGTGGGCCACACTGGCAGAAATCAGAAAACCATTAATGCTTCCCATAAATGACCTCAGTTAGCCTAGAATATCCTCCCAAGTAGGACACCCTGTCATGAGTTCTGTTTCAAAGGCAAACAGTGAACCCAAAATTTATCAGCAGTGAAATGATTTACCAACTGCTTGTGTTCTTTTCACCAAACAATTTTCAGACATGTTTGACATTATATGTTAATGAAATTAATATAAAACAGATAAACAGAGTGGTACAATTTGAAGGGTTACAATAAAAAATACAAAATTTATAGAGGGACAGCTGTCTGTGAAAGCGGCTGATTCCAGATTTTCAAGGATTTATTTGCTGAAATGGTATACATCTCGGTTAATAAAGATAAACCAGTGCACCACTGCAACACCCAGGCAGTGGTTTTCCAATCCACAGTCATAAACTCTTGTGATCTCTTCCCGTTTAGCTTTGTCCACCAAAGTCCATGGCACCAGGGTTTCTTCCACGCCAGTTTCTTCTGCTTATATGCAGAAATAAGTTGTGAGGGGTTTTTTGCAATAAGCAAAATCTATATTATGTAATGTTGATCATTTGATGTTTCAATACAAATGAAATGTATTTAAATGTGTACCCTGTTTTTGAGAGGAGGAATGTTAATCAGTTCCATAGGTGTGAAGAAGCTTTTTTTTGAAACATTTTTTCTTATGATACAGGTTTACATTGAAAAGCAAAAGGGAGAAATCCTAGGTGTAGTGATTGTGGAGTCTGGCTGGGGATCAATTTTGCCTACTGTTATCATAGCCAACATGATGCATGGAGGACCAGCAGAGAAGTCTGGGAAGCTGAACATAGGGGATCAGATCATGTCAATCAACGGGACCAGTTTGGTTGGCTTACCACTCTCCACATGTCAGAGCATTATAAAGGTATGGAGAATGTTTCCGGAAGTCACACATTTTAAATTGATTATGTAATAGGAGAGAAGAAAGTATAGAAATCTTAAGTAAATTCTTACCAAGTGTTTGTATAGCACTTTCCATTTCGTGTTGTTTGAACTACAGTGGGAATTATGGCACACCAATTTTCTGACTCCCAGAAAGTGAGCTGTACTGTGTACTTGTATAGACAAGAACTCTGCAGAACTTCACTCCACAAGAAAATGTTTTGTTGAGAAGGAACATATTACCAAATATATAAGATATATGTCTTCACAGATACGTGAAGACACTTAAGGTTTTACGTACAAAAGGAGGCACAGGTGCCTAATATTTTCCAAGGCCCTATGGCTGTTTAAATGCCTCCTAGTATCTGGCTGAAACACAGCTGATGCTTTTTTGGTGTTTTGTTTATAACTGTGTTTAAAACTTTAAAACTTTGAATTAAAGACATACTTATCCTCTGTAAAAACTTTGCCTGAGTTATTTGAAAGTGTGGTGCTTCTCTTCTTTTGGCTAAATAGGATATTTTAATTTGAAGAGATTTTTTTTTCTAGTTGTCAGAAAAGTATGTGACTGCAAAAAGCATGCAGGTCAACTGGAACTGAACAATGCCTGAAGCAGTTGCGGCATACAAGGGAATAGGCATGTAAATATTAGAGTTTCAAGAGCTGGAAAGAGGCATGATTAGGGAATGTTTGAGATGAAGCTATATGGACTTTGTTATTGATCGAAATAGCCCCACAGGCCTCCTGCACATCATAACATATAGACACATAGTGTAATACTGGTAGTGTATTATATAGGAATTTCTCTCTGATTTCTAGGAATATGGCTGTTGAACTTATTTATTTATTTAGGCAAATTTCTGGTAACAAGTTGTATTATGTAATCTTTTTTTTCATTTTGTACTTTTTTAAATCACAAAGTCAATTTTGCATTTACAAAGTAAAAAAAATAAATTACAAAGTAAATTTAAAATTTTTGTCCATGGATTAGTTTCTCAATACTTGAACTAAGATGTTTGCTATAAAGACTTCACATTCCGGTTTCCAAAAATGTTAATGCTGAGTTCTTATGAGTAAGAAATGTCACTGAACCTCCCATTTTAGATTTAGTGACTAGAAGCGATAGCCTGGAAGTGATCTAAACTGTGGTGAGTTATGCTTCTCTGATTCTGAGCCTTTTCAGGTGGAGTTTCGTTGTGCTCATCTGTACTTTCTCAAAAGAGAAGCAACCAGCTTTGCTGTTTCGAGCTTCTGCAGACCTTTCTTTTCCTCACTGATACTTAACTGCTGTTGCCATAGGAACTCCTAGTCATTTATTTTGTCTTTCTAAGGAGAAAATAGTCCGTATTTTCGCAGATCTTCATGACCATACATCTGAAGTTGTTAATATAGCACTTCTGGTAACAAGTATATATAACACCGAATGATGGAAGCATACATTTAAATGTGGCAGAAATATCTCAGGATTTCCGATTTCTTTAGCATGTTGTAGGGAATCCTGTCAAAAGATGAGAATATTGTGTAGACAAGAAGAATATCTTGCAAGCACTTCAAATAACATACTTTCAGTATTATAGATGTAATCTCTACTACTAATTGACCGTAAACCAATTGCAAACTGACAGAGATCAGAAGCTTTCCATATGTGGTGGTTATTCCCTAATTGTGTTATGCTACTTTTATCCTTTTCAGAAGCATCTGGTGCTGACACCTATCAGAAGCAGACTGAGGGACTAGATAAGCAAATAAGTTGGTCAAATGATGCAATTGTTTTGTTTCTGATCAGCATATATTACCTGTCTGCATAATACTGGAAATTAGCCACTTTCGAAATACATTTGCTTTCTGGAAAATTAGAAAATTATTTGTTGGTGACCACATTACTTTTTTTTTTCAAGGAATACATATAAACTTGCACGTTTGTCAGGGAAGTAAGAGTGCAACGATACCAGCTCTGTTGAGGGCATGTAACCTGGGTGAACTCAGGTGACTGAAGTTAGACACTTGAATTCCTTATAGGAAGGAGTGCCTCCAGTACTCTGCATGACTGCTACCCTCCTGGATTTAGAACGCTGATGTAGAAGTCCCTCAGACTTTTGAGTAAACATCATCCCCATGGTTAATTAGTCCCTGTCTTCTACTATGTGTGTTGTTGTGATGACCTGCATATAGGAGATGAATGGCCCTTGAGTATGTGTGGTACGCTGCTAACTCACTGGAGTGGTGGAGTCCATAGTCATGGAAAAGATGGCATTCAAACCTTCTTTCTGTTGTGAGTGGAGTACAGGCAGATCCCACAGCCACGTGCTTTGTCATTTTGTGTTCACACAACCATTCTTCTGGATCTTCTCTGAATAATAAGCCAAGCTGAGCTCAGCGCTGTGTGTAAGTGAGGGCAGCTGTCTTCCGTGTGATAATTGCATCCAGTTTAAGGCACTGACAAGAAAGCATACTCTAAGGAATTCACCTTGGCCAGGATGCCAGTCTAGTTATTCGAGTCACTGCTGAATTTGGAGTTTAGCTCAACAGAACCAGCACAGTAAACTGCATGTTGAGACTTCAGTGTATTACCTTAGCTATAGTAGGAGTTATTTTTCAGAATTAAGCTTTTGAAGTCAGTGTCAGACACCTGTTAGTTGTAGTGGGACCCAGATTTCAATTTTACATAAAAAAGGAATTCAGAAGTAGGTGCTGGAATTGGTAGGTAAGGTGGAAGTTGCTGTATTCTTTATAAGGCATTTCTTTCTTGATGTGGATTTTATTTATGTGTTTATTTATGGCTAACCCTTTGTGTAAATGAAGCATTTCAGAAAAATATCTTAGTGTCCAAGAGCTCTGAATACTTGAAGTTGTACAAGGGATCAGATTGCAGTTACCTACGTTTTTACATTTGAATTTTCAGGAAGATACACAATCACAGAGTCTCTGAGGCTGGCAGTCACTGCTGAAACTGGTCTAGACCCACACTTTGACCCACACTTCGGTTCAGAGTAGGTTGCTTAGCACTGTGCTCACTGGAGTTTAAATAACTCCAAGGTTGGATACTCCACAACCTCTGTGGGTAATCTGTTCCAGTGTTATACTACCCTTACCAAAGTAAAAATAACTTTTCCTCCTTCAATTTTCTTCTGGTAGCAGATAGCTCATGACAAATGTGATAGAACTCATTTAGAAGGTAGGAGGAACGGAAATTAGGAGTGCTGCTTATGCAAGCATGATATGAGCAGGGCCTGCCGTTTGCTTGACAGAATTCAATATATCCTATTAGGGAAACCACTTGTTTGTAACTACCTTAGCTACTTAAAATTTTATTTCCCATCCACAGTCATTGGCTTTTTTGGTGAACTGCATAGACCTGTTTACTATTCTTTTTATACATGATTCGTGTTATCAAAAGAAGAAATTGCCAACAGGAAGGTAGTGTTCTTAAAACAACTGTGTCAGCTTCTTGGCAAGAAAAATTTGGTATTTTGTCACTCATCTCACTAAATATTCTCATCCTTGTGTGTGACATTCAGTGATCAGATTCTGTTACAATGCATAAAAAGAGCTGTTTATTCAGGACTGTTCCCATGTCAAAATTTTAACACTTTCCCTCTCCCCCCCCCCAATGCTTATGTTAAATGTTTTGCTCTGTCTTTGCCAACATTTTTCATGGTGATTTCTTTCCACAGGGTTTGAAAAACCAGGCCCGAGTTAAACTGAACATAGTTAGGTGTCCTCCGGTAACCACAGTCTTGATCAGGAGACCAGACCTCAGATATCAGTTGGGCTTCAGTGTGCAGAATGGGATTGTAAGTAGCTTCCTCACTCACTGGTTAAGCTTTAATAGACATGAAACTTATCCATTTGGGGATAAATTTCAGTGTGGGAAGAGGGAAGCTGCCATTTTCTCCCTTACAGCAAGCAGAACTTTGCACATGCTTTAAGTCTAAGGTACAAAATCTGAGGTGATCAGTTATTTTTTTTCTTTGACTCTACTTCACAACTTTAGAGACAGGCAAAGAAATAGAAAAGCTGCCTTAGGTTAGAGAAACAAAAATATGTAGCAGAGGCTGTTTTGAATCTGCATCGTTCGTGTCTCTAACCAAGCTATTGCATGATCTCAAAAGAAAAAGACTGACCTTAACCTGTTTTATTGTAAGGCATCTGCATTCTGATGTAAGGCATCTGCACTGTTAAACTGTGGTCCTTCATTCACTCTTAAATTTCCAAGCCACAGCATATGTGACGTACAACACAAACAGCCTTTTCTGACTGTTCTCCTCTTGGAAGAGAAAATCCAGTAGTTATTTGCCACTAACAAATTTTACTTTGAATCAGTGATTGATTACATTTTAGAATTTGTTGCAAGTCTCTGTGTTTAAATGCTGATTTACAGTTTATAGGCAAAAATGAGAAGTCTAAAGCCTCTGTTCCTTATCTAGGCCCTGAAAATTTTGCCCTTTCCCTTCCAGATCTGTAGCCTTATGAGAGGAGGCATAGCAGAGCGAGGAGGTGTGCGTGTCGGCCATCGGATCATTGAAATCAATGGACAGAGTGTTGTAGCAACACCTCATGAGAAAATTGTTCACATTCTCTCAAATGCTGTTGGTGAGGTAAGAGCAATGTGTCTAGACAATATGATATAGTTTATCACTGTTACCATTTAGAAACAAAAGCAGTAACGAGTGGTGTCCCTTGAGGGACCATACTGGGACCAGTAGATTTTAATACCTTCATCAATGGACATAGATGATCAGATGAGTACACCAGCAGCAAGTTTGAGGATGCTCAGTAGTGCAGGTGATAAGCTTTAGGAAAGTGGTGCCATTAGAGAGACCTTGACAGACTTGAAAGAAGAGCCTATGTGACCCTCCTGAAGTTCAACAAGGTCAAGTGTAAGGTCTTGCACCTGGGTCTGGGCAGTCTCCAACATCAGTACAGTCTGGGAGATGAATGGATTGAGACCAGCCCTATGGAGAAGGACTTGGGAGTATGGGTGGATGAAAAGCTGGGCATGAGCCGGCAATGTACGCTTGTAGCCCAGAAAGCCAACTGTATCCACACAAAAGAAGTGTGGCAGCAGGTCAAGAGAGGTGATTCTGCCCTTCTACTCTGCACTGTTGAGACCCCACCTGGAGTACTGTGTCCAGCTCTGGGGTCCCCAGCATATGAAGGACATGGACCTGTTGAAACGGGACCAGAAGAGTGCCACAAAGATGTTCGGAGGGCTGGAGCACCTCTCCTATGAGGACAGGCTGAGAGTTGGGATTGTTCAGCCAGGAGAAGGGATGAGTCTGGGGAGATCTTATTGCTGCCTTTCAATGTATAAAGGGGGCTTCTAAGAAAGGTGGAGAGGGACATTTTACCAGGGCCTGTAGTGACAGGACAAGGGCCAACGGTTTTAAAATTGAAGAGGGTAGATTGAGATTGGACATTATGGAAGAAAATTTTTGCAATGAGGGTGGTGAGAGACTGGAACATGTTGCCCAGAGAAGCTGAGGACATCCATCCCTGGAAGTGTTCAAGGTCGGGTTGGACAGGGCTTTGAGCAACCTAATCTAGTGAAAGATGTCCTGCCTGCAGCAGTTGGGTTGGAGTAGATGATCTTCAAAGGTCCCTTTGAACTCAAACTGTTCCATAATTCTGTGATTCTACCTCTATTAGCCTGTTGGTATTCAAATCTATAAAATGGAAGTGAGAGCAAGCCAGCACGCCATTTCTTTTATTATTTACCCGTAGTTTTCCTATGTTTTAGAAGAACCCTAATCTGAAAACATGAAGTGTCCACAACTTTAGATGGTTCATTGATACTAAACTTAGTGCTTCAGAGAATTACCACCTGCAATAATTTGATAAGGGCATGAAAACTCTTAGGTTTTACCTTTCCCTTCAGTCCTGTATGACCTTAGGTAATTTCTTCACCAATGCTGTGTTGTAGTATGCATGTTTGGAACATTGATTAACTTGTCGTATTTCCTTTAGATTCATATGAAGACTATGCCAGCTGCCATGTACAGACTGTTGACTGCACAAGAGCAACCAGTTTACATCTAAAGCTGACACCTCACCGTCACAATGTGCATGGAGGATGTTTTTCCTCATTAGTGCTTGTCTCTTTAGTGCTGCATTTGTGTGTCTGCAGAGACATTTCTTTCCCCCTCTCTCTCTCTCTCCTTCACAGGCACAAACACACTGTCTCTCTTCTCTCTCCCTTTTTCCTCTTCTCTCCACCATTTTCCTGTATTTTGGGAAGGGGTGATATGTATCTGTGGTACTGTTTTGGTTGCATCTTTTTACAAGCCAACTTCATGCAGTTCCACATGCAAACCAGGAAAATAACAGCAGCATTGTTCACAGCAGGATTCACAGAGAAGATTAACTCTGCTTCATACTACATAATCAGTTTTATTTTTGTGGCTATAATTTGACAAATTATAGTAAATTTGAGTAAATTAAATGTTGCTGAATGAAAGATGTCTTTACCAAGCAGATAAAAGTATAGGGTGCAGAGTGTTACCTTGGATATCCTTGCAAGTGACTTTGCCTTTCTTGCCCTGTTTTCCCACAGGCATTGAGCTCAGTATTAAAGGTTTATGTCTGTGGGGAAAGTAGATACCGAAAGGATAGTTTTGCCCTCAGGAAGAATTACCTGCTTATGAAGATTCAGTAAATGCTGCTGTTGTAAAATGGAGTGCCCAAACACACACCTTTTAATGCCCCTTCCTCATCAGTTCTTCATGATAGCAGGACCCCAAAAGGTACTCCGTGAGTTGCAGAAACGTGTTACACTTGCATTACTTACACTAAGTAATTTGGGAGGCATTTTTTACAGCTGTCTCCCTGGCTCTGACCCCCGTTTTCTAACTCTTTGTTTTCTTCTGCTTTGTTTTTAAATGCAACATGTCTTTTATAGTCCCTTGCCTATTTTAGAGGTTAAAGGAGTGGGGGGGATCTTTAAATACCTACAATAGAAATAGTGAGGGGCTTTCCTGAATAGCTACACTTTTTCTAGGCTCTTAATTCTGAATTTGGTGCGCACAGCCATGTGTGCCAGTGTATATAGACATTTTTAAGACTGTGCTTGCTATTTATGAAGTTTGAATATAAGAGATCTGCAGACTATTCTAAGTAATTTTGTTCTCTGAGCCAGTTTTAACACATATTTTTTTCCAAAGACCTGTCTAATTTTATTGACTTTCTCTTTAGTTTATGATATAGATAACAGTGAAAGAGATGAGGTGGGAATAAACTTATTTATTTTGTTATATAATTTAACTTGTGATTTTTTCCATATGTATGGCACTTAAAGGAGATATGTGTGTACTATATGCACTTGTATGAAGATGATAAGCTGCAGGGATGTATGAAATCTAGGATTTGATTTGCCTCTAACTTGCATGCTAGAGGCAAAAGGGGATAAAACGGTTAAGTTGAATCTTTTTTTTAAGAGGAAAAATAAAAATTAAAAAAAGAAGCAATGTCTTTTCTTCCTAGGGAGAGAAAAATTCTCCATTCTCTGTAGTTATTTTTTACCAGGACTTTATACTGGTGTTCATGCTGAAATTGAACTATGCGTTTAGTCCAGGCTAACATGTTGATTTCTTTTAAAGAAGCAGTTTTTGCTGTGTTTTATTGAGATAGAAAGGCTCAGTGAGATGAAAACAAGAGCAGGCCACACAGAGCCACACACCACTTCGGCTTTGCAAATATACAGTTGGTCACAGTCACTCGTTTCTCAATTATTGTGGGGTGGACTGTGCAATTTAACCGTTGTTTGCAGTCCAGTAGCAATACCTAGACATTACTACGGAGGTCCATGGAAGTGCATGTCCGTGTGCGTACATGCACACGCACACTGAGTACAAACACTGCTGAGAGCCACGGTGCACTCTTGCCAGAGGTCCATTTTTGGCTTTCAGAAATCATGGATACCCATGGGTGGATCAGAGGTGGAGAATATACTTTGTATTTCAGTGGGCAGTAAATATTTAAGGGAGATAATGAAGTGGTGCATAAACTATTGTAGTAAGTGAATATGTTTTAGTGTTGAGATTAACGTATGATGACTTGATTTTACTGCAGTTCTTGTTGTTACATTATTTAATCCCAATCTCCAGAATAGCGGATTGCACAAGAGAGCAGTGTTAGTATTCCAGGTCAGTACTTACCTCTGCTACCTGACTGATGCAACTAGATAGTGAATGAATTGTGAGTATGTCGTTTAACTGTAGACATCTGGTTTATGAGCATTTGAACTTTTTTTTCCAGAACTTTCCATATATATAGTAATATATGTAAATACAATACATAACCATGTACAATTTAGAAGATTATATACAGTGCAGCCTTTCCATAAGTTGCCTGAGGAAACTTAGCGAACTCTTGAAGACACAGTTATCATGCTTCTGGTTCCTGCTGTGTGTAAGCTCTCAGCTTCACTTGTTTCTGTGGTTCTGTCCAGCTCATGTGGTGGGGTCTTTAACTCACTTCACTGGGAAATGGTGACAGCCCGAACACGCAAATGTATTTAGAGGTGAAACAACAGTTTCTCTAAAAGTCTTGCAGCCAAGATTCTGTGAAGTTAATGGCACCTGGGTGCTTGAACGGTTCATGGTAAATAGGTGCTTAACATTAAGCAAGTGAACGCTTGCAGGATCAAAGTCTAGCAAAAATCTCAAGTTTTCCAATTACAGTGTGTGCGGCAGATTTCTAAACTGGGAAGTCAGCAGTGTGTGCACGCTTCTGATAACACTCTTGTAAACAATCCCATTATACTTTGTAAAGGGAAAGAGTTTCAAGGAAAAGGAGCTCGAAAGGGAAAGCTGGCCATTCTCTAGACTGTTGCAGCAGTTTATTAGATTACGTATGTGAATTTTTAACAGATTCAGAGGAACAAACTGCAGGTTTACATTCCTTTTTTGGTGACAGACCTGAATTCTTTTTCATCCTTGCTGCTTCGTACAGTCTAATTAATTCTTCAGTGTTTACATTAAGGATGAAACATCCCTTACATATTATTTTTTTTTGGCAAGTTTCACACATTTGTTTTGAATCTTGTTTGAATTTGATACTCAATGGGGATTTCCAGATTTGCTTGCTATCCTTGTTTTCTAAATGAAATGTGTTTTTGAAGACAACAGTGTGGTTGAGATCTCTTGTACATATTTAGCGCAGTACCTAGGCTATGAAGTTGTACTATTGTTCTGTAAAGGGGATGAATAGAAATTATTGTAAAGCGTTGGGAAAAGTATAGTATTGTATTTGTAACAATATTGTTCTTTGTAAACATTTAATGATCTCTATATATAAATATAAATATATATATAAATATATGTGAGCCTGGAATGTTGATACTGCACATCTACTGAATGTAATTCCTCTGATGTTTTTTGCCACAGGTCTTTGACCTCTGTAATGGAGCTGCAGTGGTTTGATTTGGGGGGAGGGCAAGGGGGGAAGGAGTGGGCTTTTTTTTTGGGGTGGGGGGTTTCTGGCCAGCTATTTTGTTGTGATGTATTTACTGTGCTACTACCTTCCTTTATTTAACAGAGCGCTAATGTCTGTAAGATTTGCAACAATAAAATACAAAACAAAAATACCTCAGACAAGGCTGAGAGTTTGCTCATACAGATCTAAGGGTTGGCTTGCCAGTACTGAATGCGTGCATTCTTGGAAGTTGTCTGAACTTCTCTGTTGCCATTTAGTCTGGAGTTTCTGCAGATGTGAACCAATGCTATTAAGTTTATTTTTAAAACAGCATTATTTTCAGGTAATAAATTTCAGCATGAGTGCTCCTAAATTAAGCTGATTCCTCATCTAAGGTGGCACGCCAGTTTTTACCATATGAAATGTTACCATGTTTGCATCTTCTAAAAATATGTTATTTCAAGATGCCTTTTATGTGACAGAAATATTTCATTGTCAGAGTAACTTTAAATGCTTTTTTCATAAATGAGGCCTTGCTAAAAATTCTTTACACTTACTCTGATTTCTGAAACCACTATTTTTCTTCAAAGGTCATCAGCGTGGTTTACTTTTAAAGACCTACTATCATTTGAATAAATAAAAAGTAGAATTGTAATATATCTGTCATTAGAATAAATCCTGGAACTGCCTGTGCTAAGGTTAAAAAACATTCATATAATGAGAGATTGATTAAGAGAAATATGATGGTATTTGAAAATCAACCAGCAAGAGCCAACAAAGGAGTATCTCTTCAGGTCAGGTTTCCTAGGATTTTCTGTGCTTCATAGGTTGTGAGTACTTTGAAACTACAGAAATGGAGACATAGGCCACAGCTGATTCAGAAGAAAATTAAAAATGGGCCTTCAGCCACTGGATGGCTATTCGTAACATAAAATACAAATATTGCCAACATGGGAGAATGAAGTATTTCTTAACTTTTCACCTTATTTGCTTGAATGATAGATTGGAGAAATTGTGAAGTCTGTGGTGTAAATGGTGCAACACACAGGCTGAGATTGCTTTCTGTGCTTCCCGGCGTGCCACCTTCCACCCTGTTAATTACTTTCTTTTTAACGCGTTACATTCTGATTTCGATATTACCAACTTTTTTGCACTTCAGTGAATAAACCGAAGCCTGGCTTTTCCTTTAGCAGTGCAGATGTAACTGTCACAGATTTGCTGTCTCCACAGAGGACATTTTTCTTGCTCTCACCTCTGGTGTTTTAATGGCTTGGATGCACGCTGGGAGGACGAGCAGACCCCGATTCCAGCACCCTGGGGAGCCTTGCAGGCTGAGGAAGTCGTGCTGACACCCTGTGGGGACGGACAGTGTCTGGGAACAGGACTGGAATTGTGATATAAATGAAAGTTCAGTGCAGGAGCGATCCTGCCCCCAGGAACGTTGTGCCTTGAGGAGTGGGTGATCCGCGTGTTGGTTACCCTGAGGGGCCCAGGTCTGTGCTGTCCTGCTCTGTCCTGATCAAACACCCTGGCCTTCAGGGACGTCCTTTGGCCACAGCATAATTGTTCCTGGTAGATTACAAGGGAGGAGCCTGCTGAGAGCTCCCACTCGGTACTGGTGGTGACACCACTTGTGTATCCTTGCCTTTATCTAGAAGTGCAGCAAGAAGTTCTCGTGTGAGCATCCTTTGTGTTAGACAGTAGAAGTGATGAACGGAGTTGTTTTATTCTCAGAAAATCTTGTAATAGCTCAAATGAACCGAGACGGGCTGACCCTTCCATGGATGGGATCTGCAGAACTTGTTGCGCCCTGATTGTAGGCCTGTTTGATGCTACACAACTTGGGGATATCAGCATCCGAAGGGATATAAAATTATCTATACTATCCTCTTTCTTTATAGCATGAGCTCTAATAAATAGCATTTTAAATGTGACTTTACAGAGTCCGAGTGCCTTTCTTACTGGGGCGGTAACAATTTAGCACTTCCTGGTGCAAAACACATATGCTTTGGAGTTTTTGGTACTGTCAGTAAGGCAAGAGTAATGTCCTACCATTAAGTGAGAAGGTCACTGAGCCAAAAACTTCTTTTAAACAGTTGGTATGTTAATTACAGTTTGCAAATTAACAACCTTATTTTGTAAAGGGTAGCGTTAGAACTCTGGACACCAGCTTTTACTGAAAGCTGGCTTTGTATCTGAAAGTCTGCATTTTACGACTGGAGCTTTTAATTTAAATCACAGTAGTGATAACTTGCAAGGTCCTTTGATACTGCTTTTGACAGCTGCCTGCACAAGAATGGCGTACAGTCATGCCCCATAACTGCAGAGGTTGCCGTACTTCAGAGCCAGGAAAATGTTTCTGGTCTGTAACTTCAAATAAGGTAGAAAAGGCATAAAGTGCCCGGACTGTGAATGTGCATCCCGGTAGATTTTCTTCCTGGCTTCCCAGCAAGGTGACAACCACTGCACAGGGACTTCGCTGGCCTCCGCAGTGAAGTGTGACTGTAGGTGGTAAGGGGTGTGTGTGTGTGTGTGTGTAAGAGTCACAGCTCTTTAGAGAAACCATGAGATACTGATACGCTTGGTGTGCAGGAATGAGGTGTATGTATGCATTTAGCAAACGGAATTATGCATAAGGACACTGTCCATGAGTCTGCATGCTGACTTTTCCGAGGAAGGGCTGCAGCAATTCTTGGGAAACCAAAGAATTTTACCAGCCTGCTAATTAAGAGAGGGATGCTTCTCAGACCTAGTGCAAAGTAACTAACTGCAGCACATATGGGAAGGGAGCAGTGGTTCATTCTTAAAGAGGTTGGTTGTTGCTGTCAATGTCAATCCTAACTATTTCTGTTTCTGTAAAACAGTCTAGAAGGGACCTTTTTTTTCTTTTCCAGTACAATGGTTTTGTACTGGAAAACCCTCATTTTCTCTGCCACTGCCTGCCTGGCATGACTGCTCTCCTGGAACTCTCCCCTCCCTTGAAACCTAGTGTCTATTTTAAGCGTTTTGTATTCCAGCTCCTCCAGGCAATGTATCTATAACTTATGCTAATTCTCATACTTTCACAGCAGCAATTTCATGCAGAATTTTTCCCCACTGGATGATTTTAGCAATGAGCAAATTAAAATGGCAGAAGAATGTCTCCCAGAATCTAAGCAACTGGCTTGTGCTGCCCTGACATTGTGTGCACCTGTGTGTAGGGGTAGGGAGAAAGACGTAAGAATGACTTTCAGAGAAGTAAACTGAAACCAGCTACAATTATTTTCCATTTTAAGTGCATTTTTCGTGTTTAGCCTTCGGATAACCATCCACTTACTCACTGATGCTGTTTCCTGCCATCTTTACCCAGTTGCAGTCTGCATGTACTCTGCCCTTCTTACCTCCTCCATCCCATGGAGCATCTTCCACGGCGTCAGTGAATTTTCCCGCTGGGTGAGGAGTTGCACATACTGCGCCTTCCCCAGAAAGACACCTTCAAGCAAGGCCATGGAAGTTCAGGAGATGTACCCTGGCAGCAGCAGGGAGAGACAGGATGACAGGTTGCACTCGGTTTTGTGCTCCCCTCCTCCCCACCTTTTTAGAATGAGAAGTTAAGAGGGACTAAGGCGGCAGCATCTCATCCACTAATAAATTCCCATTGCTCTAACCAGGGGCATTTCCACTGGGAGAGAGTTGCAGGAGGAGGGTGAAGGCATCACTATTTGAGAGACTGCTGTTGATGGAGACTTTTTCATTAGTTCTGAAGACAGCCTGGGCAAGAAGCGAGACTGCATTTTGCAAATGGAAGGGGCATGAGAAGATTGTCTTTCGAACGTATGATAGCATATAAAGCTGTTAGGTTGGGTTGTCTTTTTTTTTTAAAAAAAAGCTGCTGGTGGGAGACTGGTTCTGATGAAAGAGATTTGCCTAAACTTTTCCTTATGGGATAAAAAACACTTTAGGAAATGAAAATTATTCTTCTGCTGCTAAGGGCTGCAGTCTCACTGGAACCATGGTGATTATGGTTAGCTTCTAGACACCTTGTAGCTCTTAAAATCTTTGGATGTTTTAAATGTGTTTAAATAGCATTAAGTGTAGTAAGTGTCCTTTACGTTATGGCTGGCTGAGATTCAAATTATGATGAAGAGACTGGCTGTGGTACTGCCAGTAGATGTAGATTAGATACTAGAAAGAAATTCTTCAGTGTGAGGGTGGTGAGGCACTGCAACAGGTTGCCCAGAGAAGCTGTGGGTGCCCCATCCCTGGAAGTGTCCAAGCCCAGGCTGGATGGGGCTTTGAGCTGCCTGGTCTGGTGGGAGGTGTCCCTGCCCATGGCAGCTCCGTGTGTATTCTGCACGAGAGGTGAGGCTGGTTATCCATAGCGTGCCCCAGGCACAGACCTGGCCGTCAGCCCTCTGGAACACTCCTCTGCGACAGGGAACAGGTCTTCTAGAGAAGCCTGTGGTAATCAAAAAGTGGGTATTGGTCAGAAAAGTTGATAGCTCCCAGTACTTTTTTTGTTTGTTTGTTTAAAATCTTTCCCTCTGGTGGAACAGCTTCTGTTGCCCCATTGTTTCTCTCAGCCTCTGTTAAAGCACCACCAGCTAAAAAACAGGTCATGGTCTGTGCAGGTAACCAAGGAAACAACTTACCTGGGTAATAACTTGATTGATAGGTTTTATAAATAATTGTGGCACTTGTTCTGGAGTAATTACTTGGTCAATTAGAAATTAAGAGCTATGGAAAGCAGATAATTTGCTGAAATCAGATTTTCTCTCTCCTGTTATCTGAAACATGTACCTGCCTTTTGAAGCACTGCCCAGTGTCTGGTAGCTTTAGCTCAGGCTAGTCCCCTTCCACTGGGATAATGAGCAATTAGCTGAGTTGTGATCAAGTCTTCTGAACCACAAGCTTATGTTGCATCCAGACTTGGAGCCCGGGGACCTTTGCAGAGTTTTCTCCCCCTGAGGTTGCAGGGAGTTTATACACAGAGCATGAGAGCGAAGTAAGAGCTGCCAAAAGCTACTGTGAGCACAGTTTGCACTGACGGGGTGCACGTGGTTTCCCTCTTCCACAATCTAGTTTTGTAGAGGCAATGAACAACTGGGAAAAGGAAGCTAGTACTGAAGAGCTGAAAGATGATGAGTTTTAAACGTGATGGAATTGCAAAACACGTAACAGAGCGGACTCAAAAGCAAGCGTTACAAAGCGGTGTGTTCTTGCGGTGTTCCCTTCCTTCTCCAAGACAAACTCAATACCCCTAATGTACTTCACTAGACAGGAAAAATAAAGCAGCAAGTCCAGTGCAAAGATAAGCATTTTTATTATTCAAGTTGACATCTTTAGTACTAGAGTCAAACCACACCGCACAGTTTCAACTTCTGAACAAGCTTAATTAAAAGTCCCTTTAAAGCTTTTTGGTTTTCAGTGGGAAGGCCATTTAATAATTCTTAAATGAAGCTTTATCATTAAAATAGCAGCAGGAATACTTAGCCATCCTAGCCACGAACAGTGTTAGGTAGTCACCTGCACGTCTGAAGAGGATTTGAGATGGCTACATACATGCTTCCAGCATGGATGTCAGCTGGCACATAGCAATTTACTTCCTAGTAGAGGTGTTTGTTATGTGCCAGCAAAAAAACACCAAAAAAAAAAAAACCCAAAAAAACATATCAGTGGAGCTACAGTAACACACACCAGATGAACACAGGCATTGGCACTGGCCCTGTTCTCCACTGAGATACAAAGTGCACACATGCAAGAACTGTCCTTGCCTCACCCTGGTAAAGCCATTCTGCCCTCTCTCTTGTGAGCTGAGTTAAAAAAAAGCAAATCCACCCTAAGTGGTGAGGGGCTATGGAGATGCAAATGGACAGCACCACACCACAAACAGACTAGTTGCACCTGAGCAGCCCAGTAAAGGCCAGCCTGCAAGCTGCTTCATGGGCTTTTGGAACAAGCTTCCCCTTGGGAGTCCGAGCATGAGGACATAAAAAAAAATAAATGGATTATTGGCACACTCTTCCATCCCCAGGTCAGAGATGATTTTCCTGTGCAGCACCTATGTCTGACAGAAGTGCTGCACTGAGGAACAAACAGAAAACAGCTCCAAGAAAGACGGAAACCATCTCAAAGTACAGTTTCCCTGACAACACCAATGAGACTGTGGGGCCGTTCATGCTCTGCTCTCTGGATCCTCCTCCCTGGTAGCTCATCCTCATCTGTGGTGAAAGTACTCAGGTCACCACAGCTCTCCCGGTGCAGCAATCCAGGACGCCGTCTGAAAGGTAACACGTGGCCACTCGATGACGTGGCTTGCTGGGCAGGTGTCATCACCTTGAAAAGTTGGGGGGTGGGTGGGGGAGGGGAGAAAAAAATTCAGATATTTTTTTTTTTCAGGCTGTTGTTACATTAAAATAGTTTCTTTCCCAACTAGGGAGCAGCTAGTTGTAGTGCTGAGGCTAAAATTGCTATTTGTCAAGGAGGCATAGGAAAAGCAATCTCAACTGGGAAAATGAGTGAGTGTTGGTAATTTTTTGGCTGTTTTTTTTCTAAGCTGCACAAGAATTAGCTCACCCCAAACCCCAGCCTGTCGGGTGTGGCTTAACAGGAATCTAGATGTTGCTTCCTGCAGAAGCCACTAGACTGTAATAAGCTTCAGGCCAGTATGAAAAATTAAATTCTCATACGGAAATTTTTTTTTTTTTTTCATCTCTTTCTGTCAGATTTGTTGAGGCTTTTGTTGCCTCTAGGCTGCAGTGGGAAATCTCACTTTATCTGCAGAGCCTAATTAAAATCTTTGATGTGTTTTGTGTGAGAACTCAAACCAAAACCAGTAGTCACAGCGAATCACTTGTACTGTGCATCAATCAACTCATCTATCCAAATGGTCTGTGAGCTAACAAAACATTTGTTCAATGAAATCTATTATGTCTGAAACTTCTGAATATTCATTCCCTTAACATAAGCACATATTTTCTACTTTCTCCTTTTTTTTTTCTTCCCTTTAGCACTAGGTCTTATTTTTATCATGGGAGCCAATTACAAAAAGTTTCTTCTTGTCAGCCTTCATTCCTTCCACTTTATATGCAAATGCTTTGTAAATCTCTTCCCTCTCCCCTGCCATGCTCAGTAAAAACACTGCCATGTTATTTACAGTTCATGATTCTACTGCAGAAGACCATCTCCTTCAGCTTTTAAAGACACATATATTCAGTCTTGTGAAAACCTTCCTGGCTGTGTGGTTGATAGAGCAAGAGACACCACAGCTACACAGCCTGTCGCACGCTCTCTAAATAAAACTGTCATACCAAAAGCAGCTGTTTGGGTCCAGAAACTTTGATACACAGAGCGGAGTGGCAAATACAAACCTATACTCCCACACCAAGGCCAGCCTGGGTTTCCACATCATCCGATAAAGACAAGCAATAAACCTACCTGCTCAAGGAAGGTGGCACTGGTGATAGCTTCTGCCATATGCTTCTCATCTGACTTTAACACAGACTTGATGTTTTCCAACAATTCGTGTATGTCGGGGCTCGTGCTGCAGGAGGACTGCTCCAGGATCCACGCCACAAGCCGCCTGGTGTCTGTGTAAGACTTGTAGTCTATCAAAGAGCGGGGTCTTCCCCTCAAAGCCCTTGCTCTCACGTTCTTCCTCAAGGTGACGGCGCAGAGCTGTGGGCTGACCTCCGTCTGCGTTGCCGCCTCACAGCTGGGCACTGCCCCTGAAGAGAAAGACCAAGCAAAGCAAACAACCCACTGGGTTCACAGGACTCTCCAACGAGCATCCCCCGAGGTTCCCATCCCGATGCAGTGCAGAGTTTAACCGTGTGAAACCCAACAGCCCGGGCGGCCAGGGGTCACGCTGCAGTGGAGGCAGGCTAGAGGCAATGCCCCTAACACAAGGCAGTACACAGCTGTGCCTGAGTGTGTGTCACACACCAAAGGGTCCGGCCCGACGTTTCTGGGAAGGCTGTTTGCCACTGAGTGTACGCTGGTTCCTTTCTCTTCTGCTTCTGTTCTGAACAGACCCGGAATGAGCACTGAGTGTTAAATGCTAACATTCGGCTGTACAAGGCTGGTTAAGCGAAGCTCGACGGCTTTTATGAGCTCCCCTAAACATTTTGTAACTTTCAGCTAGTCACAAAATACCAGAAAATAATGGCTTGTCAGGTAGGAAGCTAGTAGTAATACACACTGGAAATTAAATGAAATGAATCCCAACCCACCAACCGAACCAACAAACCATTCAAAATTACCTTGCAAAGACTAAAAAAGGGGCAGCAGGGAACCAATTCCACTGCCTATGGCCTAAATAATAATCATCACTTTTTGGCCCTGCTAAAAAAAAAAAAGTAAATAACAGCATTTACAGGTTGTTCAAGAAGCACTATAATGTTGGCTTTATGCCAAACACAATACCCAGAGGAGAGCCAAAACCTTCCAGCTAGAAGAGCACTACCTAATTAGAATCACAGAATGGTTTGGGTTGGAAGGGACCTTAAAGATCACCCAGTTCCAACCCCCCTGCCATGGGCAGGGACACCTCCCACCAGACCAGGTTGCTCAAAGCCCCATCCAGCCTGGTCTTGGACACCTCCAGGGATGGGGCATCCACAACTTCTCTGGGCAACCTGTTCCAGTGCCTCACCACCCCCACAGCAAAGAATTTCTCCCTGACATCTAATCTAAATCTCCCCTCTTTCATTTTAAAAGCACTATCCCTAGTCCTATCACTGCACTTCCTGATAAAAGAGTCCCTCTCCAACTTGAAGCAGCTTCTGCTGTTCTGTTGCAGCCGAGTTCCCTTTCTGCAGCCCTCCATGCATTTAACTCTCAGGTGTAGTTCTGAACAGACCTAACCTCGGTTACACCCAGCCTAGAGCACCCAAGAGCTTCTGACTGACGGAGCCTACAGCAGAAACGCTCGCTCTGCTCCCCTTCCACAGCTACGAGAAGGCTCTGTGTCATGTAACTATTGCTTCAGCAGCAGATTCTCTGGGGTGCTGTGGTGGAAATTGGTAGGAGGAAAAGAGAAAACACATGATGCAGCACAGACATAAAAACATTCCACAAAATAGTAAGTGTAATCCAGACTGGCAGGCTCCCTTTATTCAAAATAAGTGGTTGTTACTAACATGCCCCCTCCCCTCTTATATTTTGTGAGTGCTAGTAGGTATCAGCAGCTACTATATGCAACATGCTTTAATAAAAAAGGCAAGATTCTCAACTAGTGAATTTTTAAGACAGTCAACAGAATCAAGGACTCCGCAGCCACACCAGCACTTTTCCCATAGCAACTGAATTAGATCACTGACATCCGAGTAGCTAAACAGACTTCAGCTCTCCTCTCTTTTTTTTTTTTTATTGAATTTTTGGTTTTTTTGGTGCTGTAAGGAGGTTGAGTAGTGGTGTAAGTTTATAGGCTAATATCAAATATCCAAGCTAATTTTGCTTTATATTGCTCACCCTAACAACTGCCCTTGCAAGCTTTTAGATGCCAGTGTACGAATACACAAAGAAATCTTATGTGGTCCCTCCTCCTGATCTTCCACCATCTCTCACTCCTCCTGAAACCAGAAATGTCTGATATGGACCCTTTTTCAAGACAGGAAAGGCTGAAATGCAGCAAGACTAAAGTATTGGGGTGGAGGAGATGTGGCAAAGCACGAACTGTTTGCTCTAATGCGGGTACTCCACTGGGAGACAGCGGCTGATTTCTGCAGGGACTAGGGTCAAGGTACTAACCTTCTGACAAATGTTCTTTTAAGGACTCATTCGATAAGCACTGACAAAGAAAAATCAATTCACCTTGAAGCAAATGGCTGTGCAGCGCAGGGTCACTTCTAGACCGTTTCCGCAAAGGACTGAAGGCTCTCCTGCACACTCCTCCTGCAGGCACCGGGCTTGCATTTGAGGGTGAAAGGCTCACTCTGCTGGAAGACTCGGGAATTTCTTCACCTGAATAATTAGCAACAATAAAGGTGAAAGAAAAGCAGTCAGAATAAAGGAAAAGCAATCAGAGGTGCATATATGTGTGCATATGCCCACGTTTCCCAGGAACGCTGGTCTAAAGCCTGCTTATACATTTGCAGAAACCTGTTCAGCCTTATTCAACTGGAGCAGCAAAAAAAAAAAACCAAAACACCACCATAAAAATTCAGCTTTGCCTAGTACAAATTTCGGTTTAATCTACCTCATCAGAGAAAAGGGATCTACAGCTTTCTCAGAGCGAAAACCAAACCTCATAGAGCCTGCATATAAGCAGATTTACCAAGAAATGACAGCATATGGTCACAGAGGTCAGTTACTGTTTTCAATTAGGTAGCTCATAAATCAGTCACAAGGCCCTATATGGAAATTTAAGTTCTTGTTTCATCAGGTTCTTTATTAAAATAAAGATCCTACTTTATTCTTGTGATGTGTTTCATCTTTCCAATTAATCAACATTCCTCCTTTTCCCTAGGGTGAAATTATATGCTGTGATTCCCCCAGCTGTCTTTTAGTTAACAAGACAGGATGAAGCTATGTGTTTCTCACCATGGCTGATTCCGTACCTCCCGTCTGATGGTACTGGGTGTACTACAGGAAACAACGTTATTGCTTATGCAAGAGCAAAAAAACAAATCATTATAAACAGTCTCTTACTCAAAGCATGGCAAATGTCTGTGCTGCTACTCTAACAGAAATGTGTCAGTGACTGGAGCGTTGGAGAAAATTAAGGCCTGGATGATATGTACCTGTTGAGCACAGCACGTTATCTCCCACACAAACACAACCTAGACTCTCTAAAGAGAGGAACCAAGTGATGCAGCAGATAGCAGCCTGGCAAGTCAGGAGGCTGGACCCAGCAACAGAGCATGACAGGCCAAGAATCCGGCAGGATTAAAGAGAGATGTAGATTAGATATTAGGAAGAAATTCTTCAGCATGAGGGTGGTGAGACACTGGAACAGGTTGCCTGAAGAAGCTGTGGATGCCCCATCCCTGGATGTATCCAAGCCCAGGCTGGATGGGGCTTTGAGCAGCCTGGTCTGGTGGGAGGTGTCCCTGCCCATGGCAGGGGGGCTGGAACTAAGATGGTCTTTAAGGTCCCTTCCAACCTGAACCATTCTATGATCTTATGATAATTCTTCATAATATTAGTGTTTCAGACACCAGAGAGATAACTGACTTAAGCTGCTGTGTACTAGAAATGCATATACCTACTATATGGTGATATAGAGCCGCTGCTGTGCAACCCCAGACATCAGTAGAAGGTTGCATCTCTTCCTACTGCAGCTGGCAAGGCAAGTCCCATTTTGCTTGACAGGAATGCTTTTGAAGTCAGTGAAACCATTTTGGCTAGCCCAGGGAAGCTTAAGGCTCCTCCTGCCAGCCAGCAGCCAGAACTCCCTGTGTTCTGCTGGCTGAGAGCAGGGAGCAGCTTCAACTTCCACCGGGAGCCACGCTTGGCTGATCGGTCCTGAGGATGCCAAGGGAGCATCACAGGCACCATAGGCAAATGCCCTGGCACAGCAGACTACCAGCACAAACTGAAAGTTCAGCTTTTATTTATAGACTGCTAGTCTATAAACAGAGCCCAGGCAGTCACTCTCCCGCAATTCCAACTTCAGCCCTCCTTCTGCATTTCCCTCCTGCTGCTGCCGCGGGGTTTCACCCCAGCAGGAGGCTCAGCCCCCCGCAGCAGGACGGGGAGGAGAACTGGAAGGGAAAAAGTGAGAGGACTCACGGGTGGATATAAAGACAGCGTAATGCAGGGGGGAGAGGGAACAAAACAAACCAAAGGAAAAAAAAAATAAAATAAATAGTGATGCAACGGCAATTGCCCACCACCAGCTGACGGATGCCCAGCCAGTCCCCGAGTAATGGCAGCCCTGGAAAACTCTCCCCAAGCCTATCTTGCTGAGCATGACATTACATGGCACGGGACACCCCTTTGGCCATCTGGGGTCAGCTGTCTGTGTCCTTGTGTCCTCCTCCCTCCCTCCCAGCCTCTTGCCCACCCCCAGCCCACAGGCTGCGAGGAGCAGAGTAAGAGATGCCCCGCAAGAGAGAAAACATCCGTGTGTTATGGAAACTGTTTCGGTGACAATCCCAAACCAGCACCATATGGGCTGCTACGCAGAAAAGGAACTCCATGCCAGGCAGACCCAGCACACCTCCCCAAATATAAATAAATTAATAGATACTGCTCAGCACATTTCCTTTTCTTAAATTCATTGCCCCTAGGAAGCCTTGGCATCTAGAAGAAGCAGCGTTAATTCCCTTCATTAAGATGCTCACTTTCTTCTTTATCTGAATTTATCAGCCAGGCTGAGATGTAAATGTCTCTTTACAGGCTTTTTTCTTTAAAAAAAAAAAAAAAAGAGAAAAAAAAAGAGAGAGATATATTTAAAAAAATAGATGGACAAATCAGTTCAAAAGGAGGGTATAATTTACCACATGACCACGTGTGCTCAGGTCTCAGGTCTGCTTGTTTGCAAGGGAAGGTTTTTAATACAAACAAAACCTCACACAATGCCTCATCATGGCTTTTTTTTTAAAAAAAAAAAAAAAAGAAAAACCCACACCAAAAATTTTCCTGACTCTCCTTCACAACAGTTGCATTTTCTATAGTATTCCTTTCCTGTTTTCTATTCTCACAACTTTAAGCAGTCACCAGGGTGCAGCCTTATGTTTGATATCTTATTTTCATTTGTGCTCAAAGTGCCCAGGGAAAGCAACAGCAGTTACAGGAATATGAAGTCCTTGAGAATTAGACTTTTTTGCTTCAACTCTTCTGAATTTCTTTTTGGCTATCATAAGTGATGAGATATCAGAAGCGTTTAAGTGCTTGTTTTCAGAGGTTTCAGGCAGCCTGCTGGAGTTTAAGGGAACTTTGAAAGACTTATTTGATTAAAGGCCGGTTTTATGTAAATATATCTTTTTTTCCTGCCACCACTTAATAATGACAATTTCAAATGATAAACTTCACACCAACGTTTTCCTATAGCTTGAGAAGTAGGTTGGCAGAAGAGAATCCACGGTCAAATAATAGATTCGGGTCTTCCTCTCCTCACCCCCTGCCTCAGTGTCTTTACTCTCTGTCTGTGTGAACGTTGCACAGAGAGGCACACAGCCATCTGTTGCACAAAAGACAATCTGCCCCATAATGGCAAGTTCAAATGAAGAGTAGAACAGATTTTCACCAGGGCTGTACTGGAAAAGCTGCCTGTGACCTATCTGGGAGCCGATAATGTTTAACCACAAGCATAAACCACAATAAAAATCAGGCTGAAAACAACTTGGAAGCATTTCCATAGTTTTCTAAAGCAACGCTGAGCAAAGCTTGATGTGGCCTCTATGCGTAGTCCAGCTATGTCCTGTACCAGTATGCAGAAACTATTTAGTAATTCTTCTGGTGCAGGCTGAGTGATAGAGTAATTCCTACATTTAGCTCAACAAAGTACAGCACTATTTTCTCCGTTTCCTGTTTTCATCAGCAACAAAATGTCAACAGGCACCACCATGTACACAAAACAAATGGAAGCACTGGAGCTGGACATTGTTTCTTAAAATGTATGGACGTAGAGTGGACAACTAACCTGTAGATTAGTAAGAAGGAAATATACCTTTTTTGTATCTTAAGAGCAGACAACTTTTTATGTATTTTAAACATTGATCCCTGCTCCTACTGCCCAAACCAATCACGATTCTGTATCTTTGGCTGGCAATATGGTGGCCGTCTTTCAAAGAAATAATAATGCTGCTGCTACATTTAAGTCATGTGAGTTGGATAGAACTGTTCTAGAACAAATTTCAGAATGTACTTTTTACCTTGAGAAGCCTGCCTGTCACTCACTTCCCCCGAATCAACGACTTCCACAACACTTATTTGTAGTGCATCTTCCTGGAATAAAATAGAAAAGTTGAAAAATTACAAGTCACCATCTCTTTTCTGAGACTTTCTAAGAACTGCAACATCCACCTTAGAAAGTAAACCCTTTTGTGTAACTGCAGGGGACTGCCCAAACTGCATGGTTTGGGTTGGCCACTAAAATGAATGACAGTCTCTTTAACCTCTCTCCCCAGAGAAGGGAGAAAGAATAAGAGAGACTTACGTGTTGAAAATAAACTAAACTACTTTTATGAAATATAAATAATAAAAAGAAATGACAATAATATTAATAAGAAGATAAGGAAATATATACAAAATCAATATCGAGCTCCCAGGATGATGACCATGTCACAAGCAGGCCCTGGGAAAGACCCAGATGGGAACTGAACTCAGGAACTGGATTCAGGAACACGCAGACCAAAGACAGATGAGCAGAGAGAGTCCTCCTTGGATGCTGGCCATTGAAGAAAGAGGCTGACTCTTTGATCCCTGAGCTTTTATACTGAGCGTGGGGCAGATGGGATGGAATACCCTGTTGGTCAGTTCTGGGTCACCCGTCCTGGCCGCTCCTCCCCACAGGTGGGACCCTTCTATGCTCTTCTGCTTCCGACCCTCCAACAGGGTTATAGCAATAAGCATAAGCAGGAGCCTCTCTGCAGACCATTCCTTGGCATTCACTATAAACATCAGACCTTATCACCCTGGTAGCAGACACTGTCTGAAAAATATGCTGCTAATTTCAGAGAGTGCAGTTTGGTTGAAGAGACTCAGCTGAAAAGTAAAATTACTGAAAAGAAAATTGGTTCTGTTCTACCTTGTGCCCCTGTACTCAGCACTGGTGAGGCCACACCTGGAGTATTGTGTCCAGTTTTGGGCACCTCAATACAAGAGAGATATCGAGGTGCTGGAGCGAGTGCAGAGGAGGGCAACGAAACTGGTGAAGGGGCTGGAAAACAAATCACATGAAGAGAGGCTGAAGGAGCTGGGACTGTTTAGTATGAGGAAGAGGAGGCTGAGGGGAGACCTCATCACTCTCTACAACTACTTGAAAGGACACTGTAGAGAGGTTGGTGCTGGTCTCTTCTCACAGGTAATTAATGACAGAACGAGAGGGAATGGCTTCAAGCTCCAACAGGGTAGGTTTAGACTAAACATTAGGAAAGAATTCTTCACAGAAAGAGTGGTTGGGCATTGGAATAGGCTGCCCAGGGAGGTGGTTGAGTCACCATCCCTGGATGTGTTTAAGAGATGATTAGATGTGGTGCTGAGGGATATGGTGTAGGGGAGGACTTTGTAGAGTAGGGTAGATGGTTGGACTCGATGACCCCAAGGGTCTTTTCCAACCTAGATGATTCTATGATTCTATGATTCTACCTCAAACCAGGACAAATGACTATGCGGTATGTGTTTAATTCCACTGTAAAACCAAGACTAGTGACTGCCTAAAATTAATGTTCATCATCCAGGTCAGCCAGTTTTATCCTGCTGAGTATTTTCTTGAAAAATGCACCCGTCTTCTGAAAAGGGATCATGGCAAAACCCTGACCTAGTCCCACATGGGAGGAGTACAGATGCAATAGGGAAGTAAAGAAATGAGGAAGCACAGGGGTCTTCTAGAATAACCATAGTGTATTTTACTGCTTCTCCCACGCCTGGACACAGTTTTCCAATCAGGGAAAACTTTCAACTCTAAAGGTAAGTGACTAATTAAAATTTTCAGTGAAATTCACAGCAAGCCACATTTGTAACCAAACATATTCTCCTGCGACTCTGAAATGGAAAGATACCTGATATATGTTTACCATCCCTCAGTGCAACTTCACCTTTACAGTGGAACAAACACGTTACACTTTAAACTCCAGTGGGCCCTTACCTGCTCAGAGCTGTTCTGGCTCCACACAGCTTCGTAAGGAGGAGGTGGGTCCAGAGGGCAGAACACTTCAACGCCTTTGATTCGCGCTCCGTAAATGTGGGGTAGTGGAATCACATCCGAGCCAAGCATCCTGCAACAAACACCACCGAGCAACTCTGTCAGTACGGCTTTCCAGCTGCAGAAGAACATCATCAGCTACCAAACCCCAGTGGCTTTGCCGTGCCAGCTCAGATTTTGGGATCTCGGTCACAGCTCATGAACTCACTGAGAGCTCCAAGAGATCTTACCAGAAGATGGCAGGACACTGCTCCTTAGCAGGTGCCTCTCCAATGCGTCCACCAGAGCTTCACACATCCTTGGGCAGCGCTGCGCCCAGGAATCCATTTCAGTTTTACCTCTCAGAGATTCAGTTTTGTCTCAAGATACTCAAACACAGGCGGTCAGACAAAATGTGATAGCCTAGCCTAGCTCTGATTTTTGTGTACTAAATTCTTAATTATAGCTGAAATTCAAGATACTTCTGATCTCATGTTTTATGTTCAGATACAGCTGCACAGAAAAAGGCAAATTCAGACTAAAGGCTTTTTTTACAATAGTGCTTGGCTAAGAATATTGTAGTTGACCAATTCATGAAGGCTTGTATAAGGCAAATGCACCTCACAGTTACCCTTACTTCTCATTTTTCAAAGAGCTCTATGAAACCTGAAATACAGCATAAGTTCCAAAGACCTTTTGCTGTATCATCTTCCTTTTGGGAGGTAGCTCTGACAGGGAAGAAATCGGAACAGTGCCTGTACAAACTCTTTTTGGCTAATGCTGATTTTGATAATGTAAGTTTGTTGCTCCATTAACACTGGAACAGATCGTGGTGGTCAACAGCAGAGGTGCAGAGGAGACCTTCAGAGAAGTTTGTGACACAAAGCGTCTCAATTTTACTCTGCTTTTTATTACACTTTAAATCATGGACTTGGTACTGAGCTGTAACCTCAAGCAACACAAAGAAGTCCATGTGTTTTGCTCTCAGGACCCACGTCAGACTTACAGCTACCACCAGCAGATGCGAGCTCTCTACAAAGAAATGTTACACAAGAGCTAATCCTTCCTCACACAATTTAGGGCTTCTCTGGACACTGGCTGGAGGGAACAAAGATGATAGTGAAAATTATTTTCTGGCAAGCTGAGAGGAAAGGGCAGAGTGAATAGAAATACCTGCGGAAGGCTGCTTACAGAGGAAAAGAATAAAACTTGCAAAAAGAGAACAGGGGAGCACCTTTGTGAAAGCCTCCTGGTCAAAGTAATGGAGGCACTGCATGGAGAAATTTGAAGAGAAGAAAGAACAGATTTTGATAACTAGTCATTGCTGGTTTAATTTCAAAAATGGGAAAAATAGAATACATTAAAATAGTTCTTAATTTTAGACTATTTCATCTGCCCCTAAAAGCTTCAGAATAACTTTGGAGTATGATGGAGAGCGATGCTCCATTGATGTTACTTCTTCACATTTTTCCAGTGCATTTGTGCTGAGCTCACACTCAGTCATGGCCACAAAATTATAAACTTCTTGAATCTTAGTTTTGTTTTTAAACACACCTGTCCTCGACTTCTAGACCACAGGCAACCAGTTTACTGTCCTACATGGCGGAGCCCTCTTCCCTTAAATTCACATGCCTTATAACACATGCCTTTGATCCCACAAAACTGGGAGGGGTGGTTGACACCCCAGAAGGCTGTGCTGCCATACAGTGAGAGCTGGACAGGCTGAAGAGTTGGACCGAGAGGAACCTGATGAAATTCAACAAGGGCAAGCGTAGGGTGCTACACCTGGCAAGGCATAACCACAACCACCAGTACAGGTTGGGGGCTGACCTGCTGGAGAGCAGCTCTGAGGAAAAAGACCTGGGAGTCCTGGTGGACAACAGGATGGCCATGAACCAGCAATGTGCCCTTGTGGCCAAGAAGGCCAATGGCATCCTGGGGTCTATCAGGAACAGTGTGGCCAGCAGGTTGAGGGAGGTCATCCTGCCCCTCTACTCTACCCTGGTGAGGCCCCATCTGGAGTACTGTGCCCAGTTCTGGGCTCCCCAGTTCAAGAAGGACAGGGAACTGCTGGAGAGGGTGCAGCAAAGGGCTGCAAAGATGATTAGGGGACTGGAACATCTCTCTTATGAGGAAAGGCTGAGGGACCTGGGTCTTTTTAGTCTGGAGAAGAGAAGACTGAGGGGGGATCTGATCAACACCTATAAATACTTGAAGGGTGGGTGTCAAGAGGATGGGGCCTGTCTTTTTTTCAGTGGTGCCCAGTGACAGGACAAGAGGTAGTGGGTACACCCTTGAACATAAGAAATTCCAACTAAACATGAGGAGGAACTTCTTTACTTTGAGGGTGGCAGAGCACTGGAACAGGCTGCCCAGAATGGTGGTGGAGTCTCTGTCATTGGAGACATTCAAAATCCACCTGGACATGTTCCTGTGCAACCTGCTCTAGGAGGACCTGCTCTGGCAGGGGGGTTGGACTAGATGACCTCCAGAGGTCCCTTCCATCTCCATATCATTCTGTGATTCTGTAACACTTTGTATTTTATTCTTCACATGGAAACTCAGCTGTAACTGCTAATGTTATTGTGCCAATCCTGAAAAAAAACTTAATTGCTACTTTCTTATTTATGATGAGGTAGGAGTTAACCAGACATTTGTAACGCTAGTTTGTTTTGTCTACCACTAAATAAGACAAATGTGAATGTTTTCCCATGAACAAACAAACTAATTAACTGGCTGTGCTAGCAGTGGCTCTGGCTTCTCGATTTGAAGGGTTGAGGAGAATGGCTACTCATTCCAAATATGTCCTTGGCACGTGTTTTGATCACCTCAGTGCTTCCTTTCTCAAAGCGGTGCATCCGTTTTGGAGTTGCCGCAGGTGCGCCTTGCAGATGGTGGCTCACCACCCTGGAAGCAGGTTCCTGCCACCCCCCTTTCACCCAAAGGTTTTGGAGGCAGGGTGCTCGGCACAGAAAGCCAGGCCATGGGCACAGCACGGCGTTCAGGGTACGGAGAGGGTGGGGGAAGGGCAAGGAGGCTGACTGAGAAAAGGCCAGGTCCCATCCCAGCCGCTCTGCTGGACACCCTGGATCCAGCCTGGGGTGAGTCATATTTCCTCATCTGCCAAGAACGGAAATTAAGTCTGTCTGTTGCTTTAACTTCTGCACTGCTGCATGACTGCCCTGAGCACCCTGAAACAAGTAGCCTGCCTTCAGACAAACATCACCGTCGCTTAAATGTTATCTTCAGCAGGTTTTAATGCAGTCACAGGTAAGGTAACTACACAATATTAGACCGTAGAAGCCTTCAGTATTGTTCACTGGCTCCAACTGTGCTAAAAATAGGCAGTGAGACATACTGCTGCTGGGAAAGAGATAACCATCTAGAACGACATGCCAGACAAAGAACGACAGCCCCGTTTTAAAGCAGGGGAACTGTGACAAGCATATGTCAATAAATACCTGATCTTCCAAAAAGATCATTACGCACACCATTCTGTTCTCGTAACTAGCTCGAGCCAAGACTCACATAGGAGGTTTTTAGTAATGTTTGGAATTCAGTCCCAGTCTTTGGTATTTTAGATGACTTTTTCACTCTAAAATCTATTCCTGTGCCATGTTACCATTTTTTTAGGCAATCCCAGGATCTGTAATTACCTCTGTAAGGACCAGAGAGTCTTCAAAGTTGTGTGTGCTATTCCTGACAAAACAGTGAAATAAACTAAAGAGTCCTTCATGCTGCAAAAGGCAGGAGTTTTAAGTAAGAGTAGAGTAATACGGTCTGCTTGATCATCATGATATCTTATGTATAAACATGGGGTGTTCACAGCAGAATAATGCAGGCCCACTTGAGTCATAAACTAATAAAAAACCTGACCTGCAAGTTACTGTGAAGAGTTTATAACCACCTGCATAATGAAGGATAGCACAGCCCAGAAGCCAATACTGAATTGCAAGGTAGACACTACTAAGTCCCAGTATAGCAAAATAAGAAAGCTGATGCTTAATGGACCAGCTACATGACTTTTAGCCCTATTCCTCTTCAACACAAAAAAAACCCCACCAGTTTTATATTGTAATGTTTCATAAGACTAATTATACCAAAAGCAGCCTTCAGCAACGTAAATATTTTCTGCACGTTTTCTCTTACAAAAAAATTCACGCAGCTATTACTTAATCTTCCTCCAAATCCTTCTTCCCTTTAGCTTTGTGGTAATGAATTAAAAAACAAAAACAAAAAACAGAGGGGGTGGGGGGCAGGGGAAGAGATTACAGTGAGTTACGACTGTCCTCCTTCTCTTTCTGATATGTGAACTCACCCTCCCATGTTCACTCTCCCTTCTCCTCCATCCCTCAGCTGCCACTGCAGAGAAGGCCAGCAATAATACCAGGGGCAAGTACCAAGATAACGGTACCTGGCCTTGCAATCAAAACATACCCTTCAGTCAGCCCCAGTTGCCAGAGAGGGACCTGGCAGGAAGGTCTGTGGGGCCCCAGGCTGCCATTCAGGGGTCTCTCACCAAAGCCTTGCCGAGGGGTTGTGCCTGGCTTCCCATCGCTGCCCCGACCTGCTGCTGAAACCATAAAAGGGTTCAGCCGTGCCAGACTGCAGCATTTCTCTTACCCAGAAACAGTGTTTCTGCAGAATCTAAAGTGAAAACCACAAAATTATACCCCTCACTGACACTGTATTTATGCTGCCTCCTAACTCTACAGGTTTGGTTTTTTTGTTTTTTATAAAGTCACCAACTTTTTCCAGTTAATAACAGAGCAAAGGGTCTTAACAAAAAAAAAAAAAAAAAGAAGATTATGCAGTGTTTCCAAAAACAGTAAAAGAAAGGAAGAGTGTGTAGAGTTTTACCTGCAACTTGTTTGTGGTGTACAAGAATAAAAAGTGGCGAAATAGGAGGGAGGCGGCACAGGCGGGACAAAATCATCAGGATCCAAAACATGATCTTGGTCTTCAATCTGAGATTCGTCCTAATCAAACGAAACTTCTGTTAAAGACCTTCTGAGATATAAAAAAAAAATTGCTGAACTGTGTAATCTAATAATACTGTTAGTGCCGCTGTTTATAGCGGGCAACGCCTTGCACTCACTTACTATGCAGGATCTTCTTGTTGCAAAAATCTGTAAGTAATGCAGGGCAGCCGCTACCAAGCAAACTGTGGTGGTGAGAGCATTCAGGGCACAAAGAGCAAAGAGAACTTTCTGAAGAACATGAAGATCATGGGAATTAAAAGATTAAATCAAGGTATTTGTAAATGTCAAAATAATAATAATAAAAAACTGAAACAAAATCAAACACAGAAAACACGAGGATGACCATGACAATTACTTGTTAGAAACATCTGTGATGAAGTCTTCAGGATAGATACTCTCCAAGATTCCAGTAATTTGCAAAAGCTTGTTTTGCCTTAATGTGTGTTCTGACAGGGAGATCCAGAAGGGTTTAATACCACTCAGATGTAATTTATAGTCCACTTATTCATCCAAGAATTATAGCCTTCCTTTTAACTTTTCCGTGGAGAATCCAGATGTGAGACAATCACCATTAAAGAAATGTTAAAACACTTCCACATTTGAAGATGATGCTGTTTGGAAGTTATATTTTAGCAATTTGTAAGCCAAGGAAGGCTGAGAAGATCAAAAGATCAGTGAAGGCATCAAACCATTAGCAAAAATCTACACCATATTTACCCATGTCATCTTGTCCAAATTCAGCTGTAGATTTGGTTGCACAGAACACAGAAAGGACGAGAACTGCACATTGGATCAGCAATGCACTGACCAAAACCCAGACAGGAGAAAAAAAAACAAAAACAGAACCACCAAAAAAACCTGTTACAGAACCATAAAGAACTTCTGACCAGTGTGGCAGATCAGAAAAATAACAGATTTTTTCAGAGTAAACACAGCAGTCGCCTCAGCACTGCACTGTCACACAAGTGTGGACATCGTCAAGCAGGCACATTAAGCAGTGTGCACAGGGTACCTTGAGAAGAAGGTGAGCAGCACCACAGGACTTCACGTGGTATAGCCTCAGCGCAGTCTCTTCTTCCGTGCACTTAGTAAGGTGCAATTCTTCACAGCAGAAACAGATCTTGTTTTCACCCATATCCACCTTTAAAAACACAAAACTCCACTTTTTAATTTATTAGCTGTTTTACGCAACATTTTAACCTGCATAACATAGAGCCCATGTGTTATACCTCTGACAACAAATACAGACTCATAAAATGAAATTTGTACAGTTTGGTATGCCAGTGATTCATGCATTATAAAGCTATGTTATGCATACTTCTTATTTGAAAGGAAGTATTACTGATATGGTCAAGACATTTAAATACAACTTAATTGTAATAAAAGCTGTACTGATTACTAAGGAATTTTAGTATCCATGCTCCTTCAAATGCATAGCAGCCTGGAAACTCTTTCTTTGACTGACGTGTAAGCCACTGTCTATGGAGTGTACACGTTTTCTCTGATTCATGAGTACATTTTGTATCTCTAAGAATGGAATGAAACCCACAGCTGTAATTTCCACCCAGTCAAATCAGTAATAGTTACATCTGTTCACCACTACTGTTTGTAACCTTCAAACTAATGTTGTCATCTTAGTTATCAAGTAGAAATTCAATGTTTCTGTATCTAGAGATAATTGGTTTCTTAGCTGACACACTTTTTAGAGACGTAGCGTCAAAGGTCTTCCACCTACACAAATCACTCTACGGAACAATTTATGACTTCAGGAATGCCTTTCGGCTGTGCCCTATGCTTCCAACCATAGAGGGCTCCAAAATTCCTGAAACATTTAACCATCTCACCTGAAATAACATTAACAGTTCTCAGTGCTGCTTCAGAACAGTGATACTGGGTGAACCTAGATTGCCAAGTGCTTGTCATCTTGGACTCTCACTGCAGTACACCACTGCCATGTTAAGGAGCCAACAGCCTTGAAACTATAAGTGACTGAAAGTAAATATTCAAAGATCTTTCTATTAACGCTTAAAGTCCTGCAAGCCTTTACACATGATCCTCTTTACCACCAAGTGATCCCGTATCCTTCAATTATTCCACAGCTTCTGGTTCACAAACAAACATGCTTCTACTTCTTATGACACCCACTTGAGAAAAGTCTTCTCCATTCTGTCCTTTCTTGTGCAGATTGCTTCTTCCTCAAGTAGAAGTGTATGATTTGATCTACCTTCATTTTTTCCTTACAGTTGTTGCTGTAAGGTATCAACGCAAGTTGTCCTCACCAGGTGAGGCAAGCCAGGAGAAATAATCCCACCCATAGCTCATACTGACTGAGCTTTTTGTTAGGTAGCTCACCAGTGCTCACTCAAGCTTCTTCCAACAGTTGTTTGGGTTTTGTTGGGTTTTTTTCACATTACTATAAAAATGCCTTATGCTAGTTCTTAAACAGCTATGATATTAAAATCAGTGTATAATGCTGGCAAGATGGATTTTCTCAAGATACATTTGGGATTATTTCCTACATGGCCTCATAAAATTGTCTAGAAAGCCTTGTACCAAATCAGCTGTGTTTTCAGACCCCGAAGACAGAGACCAGCTTTCAATAAAGTCAAACCAAACCATTCCTGGGGTAAGTATTCTCTTCTAATGAGGAGGAAAATCTTTCAAAACATATCCTTTTGGGGTCTTCAGCTTTAGGAGCTGAACACCTTTTGAAGACTCCAACTCAAAAAAAACAAGTGCATAGGGACACAGACAATAAAAACACGATTGTGGATTTCAGTGAGGCTGTCCACATTTTGAACTGACAAGGCCTTAAACAGGGAGTTTTCTTTTTTCCCCTACCACACTGTAGCTGCATTACTCGCATCTCTCCATTAGCACATTTTGTGATCCCAGCACAGCAAGCTTATGTGGCATTCCGCGAAGAAACGTACGTAAATCAGTGTGTCTGCTCACCAAATCGCATCGGGGTACACTGGTCACAAACTGAACGCCTTGACATCCTAATATAAATCCAGCCAGGTTCAGCAGGACACAGATGATAGACAGCAGAACAAACAGGTTAGCCTGGAACAGCAAAACAAAGTTAACAACAATGGGAACAGGGTCACAAGCCCAACTCAAGGAACCCACGGCAGTGCAAACCCCACTCCCAAACTGAAGGTGGGAACAGCAGTCCTGCTCTGTTCAAAACCACTCATGACTTCAGTGCCCCAGGTGTCCTAACCCGGTAGACGGTTACTCCAAACACCTTTGTCTTTTCTCCTTCCTCATCAGGTGTGCACTAATAGAACACATTCAAGTGTTGAAATGTACAGGCAGCTAAAAGTTTTTCTGGAGTGCAAAGTATGATTTGCAAGCCATCTGACTTCCATTGTATGCCATATCCTTCCACCAAGTTTACCTCTCATTACACTTAGATCAGCAAGAAACCTGAAAAGTAAACATCTTGAGATGATATTCACTCTGCATGGAATTTCCGAAACTATTTAGCAGCACAAATAAATGAAAAATATTTGTCCCAGCAAAATGAGGACAGAGACACTTAAAGGGGCTTTGGTTATAGGATTTTATTTCCTCCTGGCTACTAAAACCAGAACAGCTCCATTCATACATCGGACAATATCTTCAGTCTTATAAACCATCTGAAAGACCTGCAATGGCAATAAAGCAGAGTACTGGAAAAAGGACAAGCAGAAGCACTGGATAAAATAAAGTCCTACTTTCACGTATGCCCTTACAATCTGCAATGTGTGCTTATATGAGACTTGAGATATGGATTTCAGACACATATAAGAACCTCCTGTCCAACAAGAGGGACAACGCAGCAGGGCACAAGCAATCCAGAAAGTTCTTGGAATGTGTTGGTGACAACTTCCTTCTCCGAGTGGTACAGGAGCCAATGAGGAGAGGAGCCACGCTGGACGTTGCCCTTACCAACAAGGAGGGGCGTCCAGCTGTGTCCAGCTCTGGAGCCCTCAGCACAAGAAGAATGTGGACCTGTTGGAGCGGGTCCAGATGATCAGAGGGCTGGAGCACCTCTCCTATGAAGACAGGCTGAGAGTTGGGATTGTTCAGCCTGGAGAAGAGGAGGCTCTGGAGAGACCTTATATCAGCCTTACAGTATCTGAAGGAGGCCTACAAGAAAGCTGGAAAGCACTTTTTAGGAGGGCCCATAGCGACAGGACAAGAGGTAACAGTTTTAAACTGGAAGAGAGTAGATTTAGATCAGATATCAGAAAGAAGTTTTTGTTCAGTGTGAGGGTGGTGAGGCACTGGAACAGGTTGCCCACAGAAGCTGTGGAAGCCCCATCCCTGGAAGTGTTCAAGGCCAGGCTGGATGGGGCTTTGAGCAACCTGGTCTAGGGGGAAGTGTCACTACCCATGGTGGGTGGGTTGGAACTAGATGATCTTTAAGGTCGCTTCCAACCATTTCATGATTCTATAAAGCATTTTCCCTGTCCCAATTCATTAACGTAAAATTTTTCTCTACTTCAGGAGAGTGTAACATGGGTAAGACTACTACTTTTAGAGACAAATGGAAATAACAGTGTCCTCTCCTGACATGTTTAAATTTTAATCATTCAATCCTACAAAGCAAGTATCAGGACTTTGTTATTAACAAGGATTCTTTTGGACATCAATCTGCTCACTCAGATTCCTTTGTATCAAAATGGTCTAAATTAAAAATGCAGGAGATGAAACCATGAGGGACACAGCCTCAGTTCTGCTCAATAGCTTTACAGCAGATCCAGCAACAGGGACTTCCTAAACATGTACAGAGACAGCAATCACTTACCAAATTAATTTAGCTGATGTACCACGGTTAGCTACCTAGGAAGCTGGACCAAAAATAAATCAGAGCTGTTGAACAAATTATGATCCCGTTTACTGAGGTTCAGGAAAAAATAATCACCCCTGAATGGACAGGAGCCAAAGAGCATTACTGTGCAAGCTCATGCTTTAAATTACAACATCTCATTACTAGCAGGCTTTACAGAAGCTTGACCATAACATTATCACATAAGGTAGGTTTTAACCTCAAAAGACCCTCAATAATTAAAGTAGCTATTAGTACTTCTGTGAAGAGGATTTGGACTATTTTGTATTCAACATACCGAGAACAATCAATATTAAGAGGAACAGTATTTTCTCCTGGCTTTATAAATATCATAAAACCACAGGTAGGAGATTTTTAATGTTACTAAGCACTTTAAGTGCCATTTGTTTTTCTGTACAAACACAGAATTTAATCCTTTTCTTTTTTTTTTTTAATTAACTCCTTGGTCTGCACGCGAATGAATCAATACAACTTCTTGGGCTTTTATCTAGATTATCTCAGTTACCCTTTTGATTAAAACTACTGTAAGAAAAAGAAAATTGGTAGACAAGGGCATCGCATACAAGGAAAGCTTTTCATCTGTGTTCAACACAGGGCAAATAAAACTGGTTAATTTTAATTGATAAAGTGAAATAGAAGCTGTTTCAACATAAACATCTTTATAGTGCAAGTCTCAACAAACAATATTAAGGAAAACAAGAAGTACATTTGTCTGGTTTTGAATGATGGAGAAATGGAGGTCCTGAGCAAAGAAGTTACTTGGTCAAAGTAATAGGTCGAGAAAGCAATAGGTCCCTCCACCTGCTGGCAAATCGCTGCCTAACGCAGCCCAGGACACCATTAGCCCCCTTTCCCACAAGAGCACTTTTCCTTCTCATGGTCAGCTTGCTGTCCACCAGGACCCCCGGGTTCTTCCCTGCAGAGCTGCCTTCCAGCCGGTTGTTCCCCATCAGGGAATGGTGGCTAGGATCACTTCCCTGCAGGGGCAGGGCTTCGCATTTCCCCTCGCTGCCCTTCATCCTGTTTCTCTCAGCCCGTTTCTCCAGCCTGCCCAGGTTTCTCCGAACGGCCACCTGTGGTGTGTCAGCCATTCCCCCCAGCTTTGTACCACCGCTGAACTTGTCCCACTGCACAGACCACTCATCATCACGCAGTACTGGCCCCAGTGTCCACCCCTTGGGCACAACGCTGCTGACTGGCCTCTGGCTGGGCTTCGTGCCACCGATCACAACCCTCCGGGCCCCACCATTCAGACAGTTTTCAATCCCCCTCACCGTCCACTTATCTAACACCTCCCCTGTCAGCCATTTTATAAGATATAATTCTCCCGCAGATGTAAATTTAAACAACTCCTCCCTCACCACTCACCTACAAATAAAAGCAGGTGTTCCACTTTACCCCTGTGAAAGAAGATCCCACTCGAAGGCAAGCCAGGAGAAAACCACTCCTCAATTTAGCATAAACAGGCAGCGGCAATCATGCTATTTTAAAAGCCAAAACAGAGGTAACTGGTCTTAACTGCAGCGATAAAAATGGAAACAACTCAAATTATGGCCTTCCTTTGGCTCACAGCCCTCATCTTCTGAGCATTAGATACACGTAGACTGTGAACAGCTGCAAACAGAAAGCCTTGAGGAACATTTACATGTAATAAACTACAGGAAAGAAAAGCGTATCCTAATTTTAGGCACAGTATTTGCTAACGTCTTGCGTGGATGACCTCTTCCGGGTAAAAGAAATCACCATGCACTTTGAGGACTCAAAAGTTTATGCTGCAGCAGCACAAACCTGCGCGATACGGCCGTGACCCTGTAATTCACTCGCTCGTTCATTCATTCTGCGTGGGCAGACGGCTTGCTGTCCTGCTGCTGGTGCCAGTGCAGCTAATAGCTAATGCAGAGGGGAATGGCTTTCACTTTAATATGCACATGCAGGACTGATGGTCAAGCAGGCACTTAAAAAATAAAGAAAAACATTTGCTCCACAATCATCGACTCATATATCCGTTTACATCCCATGTACATACTTTAAAAACAGCCTTCTAGGAAAAGGCAATTTAATGTATTAATTTTCCATATACACAGCAGCAATAGCAATAATTAAGCATCAACTATGGGACCTTACTAATTTTCCATCATTTGTGAGAGCTATTTATTGTACCATATGATGACCTGCAACACAAGAAAAGCCACACAGAAGTAAAAGACAAACCAATTCATCCAATAAAAAAAAGTTAGATACTTCAAATACAGCATTAAGCCACCCCAAATGAATAATTTGGTTTTATGCTGAAAAAGATTTTAAAAACCCATACCAAACCGAACAGAAGAGACCTGACTTTGACCTGATAATAAGGGCTAAAATCTTCTCCAAAGGCTTTTCACGGTCCCACACTTAAAAGTATATTTCTTTTTATTTACTTAGACTGACTTTAAAACCTTTGTATGAATACCATTTATTGACTTAATGGTGAGCCAAGATGTTACTGTTGAGATGTTTTTCTTCTAAAATCCAGACAAACAGGCACTACCACAGTAATTCTCACCAAAGCCAAATGACTTTGCTTATTACGAAGCACATGGATAGGGAGATTCTTTTTTTCAGCAGACTCAGGATCATGACAGCTTCTGTTCACAGTGCTTTGTACTGTTACTAGCGGGGCTAAAATTTGAGACTGTCACTTCATTAGCACCAGAACAAAGTATTTTGGTGTAAACATTAAATTTTGGTTACGTCTATGCATATTAGTCAAGGTGCAGATATCAAGAAGGCAGTAGCTAGCCCCAAATTTTTTGTTTTAAAGCTGCTGGGACATATATTTCTTCTGATGAATTTTTTCAATTAACTTTAGGGTTTACTACAAAATTTTTCTTCAAAAATTTTCAAGGTTTTAAATAAACACCATAAATTCCGTAAACTTCTTGGTTTTCCCGTGAAAATCTGTAAGTTTGTCATAAGCCCCCAAAATACTACACTTTTGATTTAAAAAAAAAAATAAAAAATAAATAAGTGTTCCCAATAAAAAATTTCAAAACCTTATGCAAGAAGAATTCAGGTTGAATGGCTCATGCAGGACACGCAGCTTGGGCTTCCCTGAGCCAAACCCCACAAACCTTTACACAAAAGCTGGCGATGCGTGTGTGCACACGAGAGCTGGCACGCTAGCTAAGGGCACAACCAGAAAGCATCTGGAAGCCGGAGCTGGGTTCACCCTGTTAATTTCTTGATCCCGTGCATCCATGGGTACTGACCTGCTCCACAGCCCCTGCCACAGTTACACGCTGCCCGGCCCAACTTTTCCTGCAATCACAGCTAAATCTTGTCTCGGGCAGCAGAACCCCAGCACCACGCAGCCAGCAGAGGAGATATGCTTGCCTTGAAGTCTTTGTTGCAGTTGGTGAAGGAAAGAGAAAAAAAAAAAAAAAAAAAGGCCCACAAGGAGAAAGGCTCCTAAAAGTCACACTTTTACAGGATGGCAGCTAATTTGTATGTGACTGGAAAGGAAAGGATGCTTCACTAGCAGAAGGCTTCTGCGTTCAGCAGAGCACGCAGGGCTCCAGGGAGCACACCATAAACTGGCAGCGTGTTGGCTATCCCCAAACTGGTGTACAGGTAAGGACAGAGGCTAACGGAGCAAGCGTGGCCTGACGAAGATGCAAACTGCCCTCAACGCACACACAACCAAATGAAGAATGCTGAACCAACACGCTTTCTGAAAGAAGTTACGTTCCTCCAGTTAAAAATAAGGTTTAAAGCCTTATAAGAGGAAGGAGTTTAGGAGCAGGGAGGACGGAACCTGCTTCCACTCAAGGAGAGAGTAACATTGAACCCAGAATGGTTGACAGTCAAGACCCAAACAACTTGCGAGGGGAAAAAAGTTTCCCTTTCCCCACTAAATACATTCAGACAGGCATGCACAGGAAGCAGCTGCTTCTCTGCAAGAAAAATCGGCTTCAGAGCATAAGCGTTACAAGCTGACTTGCAGAGTCAATTGACAACTGATACCCAGAACAGAAAAGCCTCAGAGAACCCAAAGCAAGGTAAGATTTCAGAGCCAAAGGCAGAGTACCGTATTGCTGAAGGCCAAGTCTCCTCTGCAAGAGTATCCCTCAAAAGATATGATTATAATTTGATTTTGCCTTGCAGTACCCTGCCTCTGGCACCTATTATTTACCCACTATCTTCCCACGCTGTAACACAGCCTGGGTGGCAAAAAATAGTAAATAAAATTGAGAACCATGGTTGTTATCAGGTCTCATGACAGCCAACCCTCTTTAAGACTAGTTTTCTCTCACAGATGGTGCTACTGAAGGTCCACTACAGCTGTAATGAATGTGTTTCCCTTCCTTTCTCCCCTCCAGGGGAAGAACACGAACAACCAGAACACAGCAGCTCTCTGCCTCTGATGCCACATCCCATCCCCAGCTCCTTTTCCACAGCATCCCAGCCCTGCGCTTTCCCCAGGCTCCAGCAGCACCAGCGCCTTGCCACCACGGGGTTAAAAAAAAACAAAAAACAACAGTCGGTTTGCTTTTCCCCACAACCGAGACCGTTCACAAAGAATGGAGAAAGATGGAGAGAAAGGTCCTGTGAGCCAGGACACCACCTCTAGCTGGAGGAGCGAGACTGCTGCCACGCAAAGGAGCTGCAGGCAAAGGGGTGTACTGCTGCAGGTTTCAGAGAGAAAAATCCTGAAATAGCAAGCAGGTTTCCTTTAGAAAGAATTAAGCATTTTTAAAGGGGGCAAAGATAAACACAAATCGCATTACAAAACTCCTTGCAAGCTGACAGTCAAAAACAAAAGGTAAGGTAATACAGGAACTCACAAGAAAGTGCACTACCACTAAGAAAGTTAAAACCTACCACAAACCGCTCTGAAAACCAGCACCTCCTTGGGGACAAATTCTGTGGCACCCACCAATCACCACAATTCTGTTCAAAACTCATCTCTGGGAAGGAGGGAGGGCTAAATGATGGAGATCAACCATCTACCCTTAATTACAGCCTAACTGCTACATCTGATAGCTCGTAGTACACACCACAATAAATTAAAATCTGGACATAATTATACAATTTTAGCTGAAAACAAAGCTATTTTGGGGGGTTTCATAGAATCATCTAGGTTGGAAAAGACCCTTGGGATCATTGAGCCCAACCATCTACCCTACTCTACAAAGTCCTCCCCTACACCATATCCCTCAGCACCACATCTAATCGTCTCTTAAACACATCCAGGGATGGTGACTCAACCCCCTCCCTGGGCAGCCTATTCCAATGCCCGACCACTCTTTCCATGAAGAATTCTTTCCTAATGTTCAGTCTAAACCTACCATTTCGATGCATATGAAGAATTCCAGTGGGTATTTGTATCATTTGAAGAAATTATGAAACTGAATTGAGTGACTAAAATCAGCTCTGCATAAGAAGAAAGATGAGAAGAGGCCCTCCTTTACAAACAAGAGAGCACCTTGTAGATTGAGACGTAACTATGTATGAAAAAGAATAACAAGCACTTAATTCTACAAACATTGCTCTTTAACTGTTGAGCACAGTCCAAAGCCTCCGCGTAAGGACAACTACATGCTGACATAAGCTGCTGCCGCATAAAAAATGGTAATCAGTGTCACTCCTCAGACTTCTGGCATGGCTCTGGCACAGGTACCCAACACGCTAAATACCTGGGTTCAAGAGCAATCTTATAAAGCCACCTTCAGGTGCAATCAGTCCTTTCCACAAAGCTCACTTGCTGCGTAAAGGCATTTCTACACCCGGCTCCTGCTTGGTCAGGGAGACAGCTGTGCAACCTCTTCTTCCTCCACAGCGGGGAGGTGGCTCTGTGCAGGCAAGGGGAAAATGGATTCAGTCCAAAAGTCAGAAGAGAGGAATCCATCAGAAGTGTATTTACAAGATACAAGTGCAAAGGACCTTGCACAAGGAGTAAAAAGGGGATGGCAGTCACAGCTGGAAAAGGGATATGTTTTAGCTCCAAATGCATCTTATAGTTTTCGTTATGAATGTCATAACTCTAACCCACAGCTGTATAAGAAGTTTCATTGCTTAGCTATTTAGGAAACTTGCTTTTACAACTCTTAAAACTCCTCCTAACTCCCAAGAGAAAATGTTCAACTTACTAGAGGGTAGATACAATAGACATTTAGCCCAAAATAAAATGCTTATAGAAACTAACAATATGTCCTTTATAGACCATAGCTAGTTCAATGCATAATTTTCTTAGCTTTGTGAAAAGTTTAATGCCAATTTCCTTTTTTGCACGCAGAACAGAGTATTTCAGTTGGAAGGGACCTACAATGATCACCTAGTCTAACTGCCTGACCCCTTCAGGGCTGACCAAACGTTAAAGCATATTATTATGAGCATCGTCCAAATGCCTCTTAAAATACTGACAGGCTTGGGACACTGATCACCTCCCTAGGAAGCCTGCTCCAGTATTTGACAACCCTCTCGGCAAAGAAATGTTTCCCAGTGTCAAGTCTGATTTAGTCTGGCTTTCAAACATCAGACCTCTATAAAATACCCGTACAAATAAAAAATTAGAATAACAAAAAAACCCACCAGGTTGACAAAATTGCGTCATCATAGAATAACTGTGGCTGCAAGCAAGGTCGGGAAGCCCAGTGCACCCTGCCACTCACAGCAGGGTCAGCCATGAGACCACAGCAGGCTGCTCAGGGCTTTAATCAGTCTTATCTCAGAAACTTCCCCGTCTGCTCCACAACACCCCTGGGCAATCTGCTCCTGCACTCGACTGTCCTAAAGATTATTTGACGCGAATTAAAGGATCAGGAAGAGTTCAGCGCTTTCGCATTTGTAACAGTAGGAAGGGCCCATAAAGCTTATACAAGGGACAACGTGAAAGAGCTACACCAGACAAAAAGGGAACTACAGCAACAACAGCACAGAACACAGGCAATGCAGAAACAGGGAGCACCATGCAAGCCTCCGGGACTTTGAGAGATGGCATTTACGTTTATTTTCATGAAAATATGGTCCTTCCAGATGGAAGCCCCACACGGCGCTCCTCTTTCTATACACAGAACTGGTGAAAAAACTTGCTTTGCTCTGCCTGTGCTAACCCAGGCACTACTGAGAGACAGCAGATCACCCACAGCTCACACACCCGATCCTTGGTGCTCCTCACTGACGGACATGCAGATCCCCAACAAGTGCTGCATAAAAATAAAACAACCGCTTTGGCCTGGAAAAAGGCCAGTCACAGAAATGACAGTAAGGAAAAAAAAAAAGAAAAAAACAAACAACAAAACCCAAACACTCCCAAACCAAAAAACAAACCACCACCAAAAAAAGCAAGCACACCAAACCAAAAACCAACTCAAAACCATTTTTTCAGATCCCAACTCTGACAATGAGAGCCACACAGCTTCAGATTTCACTTACGAACAGAAACAGCTTACACACCCTGCACACCAACTTACTTCTCTCAGAGCACTGTAATGCCAACTGTATTTGAAATGGTAACACTGGATACTTACTGTAAGACAGCAATACTTAGGTTAGCTCTCAAACCTGCTAACAGACACTAAAAGTACAACTGAGCTAAGCTTTAAAACCAACTCCCTTGTTTAAGCTTAAGCAGCACTGCATTGGAGAGTTAAATTATTTATATTAAACTGGGGCTTTCTTATAATTACAAACACACAAAAAGCACTCCGTAACAACATTAGCGTTTCCTCTAGACACAGTCCACTCTTGCCCTTAGTGGGAACTCCATCCGTGCAGGACAGAATATAGCCTTTCATGGGCTTTGACTCCTCTTTCAATAATTATGACTCTACAAATTAAAAAAAAAAAAAAAAGACAGTCAACAGTATGGTCTATTTTCTCAAGGAGATAAAAGTGATTTATTTTTTTTTTTACCAATGAGTATTAAATCAGGATCATCTTCTGATACTTTCCTTAAATCAAGTTTTAATCTACACTTACCAAAAGCATCATCGGCCTCTTCCATGTCGTTAATCCCAAGATTCCAGATAAGATTACCTACAACACCAAAAAACATAGCATCACCAAGAAGAGCACAACTGTTTACTAAGTGCCATTTACACAGTATTTGTCACTGCTCTGATAAAAGGTACCTTGGAACACTACAACAATGCTGGGAAGATATGAAGATGCACTTTAAAGCAGAGAATAAGAACCTTGTGCTGATGAACCTTGTGCTTCACTCCTACGAGCAACCTGTGAAATAACACGACTGAATTTTACTCTGCTGTTTTCTTATTTTTTTCCTCCCAGAAAAAGTGCATGAGGACACGAGGTTACGCCAGAAACTCCGACCTCAACAGCTGCCTAAAAAAATTACTGCTGAGTACTTGTTTTCTGCAACATGGCTAAGCAAATCTAAAAACCGGCTATCTCCTCTCCACCCTCGGTCACCACTCCATCACTTCATTAAGTGCCTGCGAGTACCCATTCCTGCCTCTTCCCTTGTGCTGACTCTTCTGACCATTTCGGTGAACTAATTCACAGAGCACAAACCCTACTGAAAATGCTGAAGAGCACCAAAACTATCTCCCTGAACTGGCTTGCTGTCTAGTTGGAAGAATGCCAGCATCAGCATGAAGAAGAATAAGTAAAAGCATCCCCTTCTGCAGCAGTAATTGTTACTTACTGAATTACAGAACTGAACCCTCCGACTCTTTACCTTAGAGGGCAAAACAATTAAGGAAGGAGAAAGCACTGCTGTAGAACTGAAGCAAAGAGCATACCCAAATACTCTCACCGCAAGGACAGGAACCCTATAAAGGGAAATCAGCGTTTCAGCAGGTCCCACAAATAAGCGGATATACTTTCAATTTGAGGGACTTTGTGACTAAGCCAATTCACACCAAACTCCTACCCTGGACAGAAACAAGTAGACTAGAACAAACAGGAAGTTGCCCACCAGCATTTTTAATAAATCCCTTCTGAAGTGAACTTCATTCACTTGACATGATCAATCTGATTTAGCGTAACGTGCATTATATGACTACCGATATCATCACTGGTGTTGCAAAACCACCACATACATAACTCTGCAGTTTCATAACCGATTATTTTTTGAATTCTGGGAGTGCAAAACAGTCACACGATTTTATAACAAAGCACATCAATACTGATGTGAAATGCAGTTTTGCCTTAAGGACAACAAGACTTATTTCATTACATATGTTAAAGCTTTAAGATATACGAAGAGGAAGTCTTTCTCAAAATTTTCCCGATCTGCGCTTAACCAGTGCATCACAACCAGCACGTTGCACATAAAATGAAAAAATAAAAAGGACACATCCTCAATTCCAGCTTTCCATTGCCTCTAGCTTTCCAGCTAAAATTTTCAGTCATACTTCTACATCTGAAAGGCGGTTTTGGTAGCTTTTCCAACTGAATATATTATTGTTTCAGAGTTAGCATTAAAAAACTAAACACCCTCCTTCATTACTAAAGACACTGAATACTTCTATTTTACACATGCAGTTTTAAAACATTTTAAAAACATAAGCATGGTTCTGTGTGCAGGATTCTAAGAAAGTCCATAGCTTACATATACTTAAACTTGCTTTAATCTAGGGTAAGGGGGAAAAAGAAAAAAAAAAAGAAAAAAAGGATGAA
>JAHREE010000068.1:4477573-4522542 GCA_033628505.1 Tringa tobata
AGCGACTGGAAAAATGCTATGTCCATGTATTTCAGGGGTTCAGAGTAGATGCCCAGTCTTAGCTTGCCAAATCCACAAAACACAGCCAAAGATACAAAAGACAGATTTCAGCTCTATCCAACTAGCAGCTTACTTGTAACAAGTCAAAACAGGGTATCTGCACTCCATGTCGTGAATGGGATCTTGTAAATCTTAGGATTTATTTCCAGTTTCTTCAGACATGCTCTTTTTTTTTTAAACTTAAAAAAATACAAGCTGAAAAAAAGCACATCAGAACAAAAATTTATTTTCAGTCTAAAGCAACAAGTTGTTACTTCACACTCAAAAATTCAAACCTACAATGTACTAATTCATGAGCTCAAAATTCTCATGTTTTGGATTGGCACATAGCTTTCTCTATAGCCTTTTCCTGTCTTGACTTAATCTGGGAAAAAGAAAAAATATCTAGATCCTTTTTCATCATGTGCTGCATGTCACTGCAAGTACCTGAAACTCCAAAGAATGATATCAGAGAATAATACAGGTTGGAAGGGACCTTTAAAAGTCATCTAGTCCAACTCCCCTGCAATGAGCAGGGACATCTTCAACTAGATGAGGTTACTCAGAGCCCCTTCCAGCCCAACCTTGAACACTTCCAGGGATGAAGAACCCACGACCACCTCTCTGGGCAATGTGTTCCAGCGTCTCATCGTAAAAAATTTCTTCCATAATGTCCAATCTAAATCTACCCTCTTTTAGTCTAAAACCATTACCCCTTGTCCTATTGCTACAGCCCCTACTAAGAAGTCTGTCCCCATCTTTCTTATAAGCTCCCTTTAAATAATGAAAGGCTGCTATAAGGTTTCTCCAGAGTGTCACAAGGTTCACACGGGCCCACTTCTCAAGCTTGTCCAGGTCCCTCTGGATGGCATCTTGTCCCTCAGGCATGTCAGCTGCACAACTCAGCTTGGTGTCATCTGCAAAATGTCTGAGGGTGCACTCAATCCCACTATGTCATCAATGAAGAAAATAACATTACTAATCCCAATATGGATCTCTGAGAATCTCTGTTCTCCAGCCGGTGGTCCTGTTGACCACTAACTCTCTGGTAATTTCTCGTTATACAGGTACTGGATGTGCCAGCTGGGGCTGCATCACGGTGGATGATGCACAGCTGGATCTTCTGTTCTCTGACAAGGAAGAACTGATTTGAGATGGGGTAATGAGTTGCTGATTTTGATGTAGTGGAGGTCAAGTTCCTGAGGCAAGGGAAGGTAGTGGTTAAGCACAGACCCTTAGCTTTAGGAGAGCAGATTTTACCTTATTCAGGGAACCAACAAGTGAGGTTTCATGGGACTGAGCTCTGAAGGGCAAAGGAGCCCAGGAAAGCTGGTCAGCCTTTAAAGGAGAGCATCCTCCATGCAGCAAGGATGGCCCATCCCAATACTCAGTAAACCAAGGGGACATACAAGAAGGCAGGTACACAGGCAAAAGTAGGCAAAAGAACTGCCTACAAGATAGGGACTCCAAGACAGAGCACAAGGAAGGAATTGAAAAACATTGCCTGGGCATGCAGGGGTAGTGTCAAAGAGGCTAGTGCTTAGCCAGAGTTCAGGTTTGCAAAAGATGTCAAGCGAAGCAAGAAGAGTTTCTACTACTGTCAGCAGTCAAAAGCTGACCTGGGACAACTTGGGCCTAATTCTGAATGGGGCAGGTGATATAGGAGCAGAGGACACAGGTAAAAAGCAATGGTACTCACTGCCTTCTTTGTTGTCACCAGCAAGGTCTGTCAGGCTTCTGTGCCTTGTGATGGGGCTCAAGGAGAGATGAGGAGTAAGGGATGAAGACTGAGACAAGGATTAATTTCAAATACTTGATGCATACAGGACCCTGAGATCTGATAGGCTGCGCTTGAAGGTGCTGAGGGAGATGGCTAATGTTCTTAGAAAGCCACTCTCCATCAGCTCTGAGAGGCTGTGGATACTGCGGAAGGTTCCCAATGACTGGAGGAAGACAAATGTCACACCCATCTACAGAAAAGGGTAAAAACTAACCTGAGGAACTACAGGCCAGTTAGCGTTGCTTTGGTCTCTAAGAATATCATGGGGCCAGGCATTGTTCTTTGAGCAACCTGGTCTAGTGGGAGTTGTACGTGCCCCTATGGGGGTTGGAACTAAATGATCTTTAAGGTCCCTCCCAATCTAAACTATTCTATGATTCTGTGGTTCTCTATACTTTTACTTTCACCTCAAGATGCTTATTGACTGAAATCTCAGCAGTCTTGGCACCTATGAATACAATTGGGTTGTTTAACTCTGCCTCTGGCGAGGTTCTCACCATGTAGGAAACCACTGGAGGAACTTCCTATATGTTTCCCAAACTAAAATTCTCGTCTTCCATTAAAACATGTCTACTATTTTGGACTTCATGCCATACAAGCAGGTGAGATTTCTAAGTAGTACTTGTGCTAAATAGTTTGAAAGAGAGAAAATGTCATTCTTGAGTGTCCAAACCTGTTTCCAGTTATGAACATTTAGGAGCAAACAGGAGGAAGATAGCAAACTATCCTTTACCCATGCAGTGTGAAGATTTTTATACACCCGTACAAGCATTTGACAGTATTTGCTGATAAAAAACAGACTTCATGGAATCAGAGCTCATCTGCTGTGGCAGGTCTTCTTTCCATGCCACTTCCATGCCTCAGCCATCCCCTTCAAACAACTTCAGGCCTTCCATGAGACATCTGTGATGAGCCTCATACGTTTCCACGAGCCCCTGAGCAACTTCCCAGCCTGTAATATTTGGGCATCCGCAAGTGCTCTTGCCTTGCATCTCCCAAGGACTCCTGCCACTCTGCAGGCAGTGACCCCCTTCAACCTGCAAGGCTCCTGCTTGGCCTTCCTGTGGGTGACTCATCTCAATTCTACAGCAGAAAAGGGCACATTGGGGAATGGTGAACAACGGGCTGAACATCAAGCAGGATTGTGCCCTTTTCGCAAAGGTGGCCAGCAGCATCCTGAGCTGCCTGGAAGGAGGGATGTTGCAGATCGAGGGAGCTGATCCTTCCTCTCTCCTCAGCACTGGTGAGCTACCGCTGGTGTTCTGTGCCTGCTTCTGGGCTCCATACTACAAGAGAGACATGGATCTACTAGAGACCATCTAGCCAAGGGCTGGACTAAGGCAATGAAGGGACTGGAGCGCCTCCCATAAGAGGGATGGTGGAAAGAGTTCAGACTGCTGAGCCTGGGCAAGAGAAGGCTCGGGGGAAACTCCAGATATCTGAAGGGAGACTGTAGAGATGATGGAGCCAGGCTCTGGCCAGTGGTGCCCAGGGAGATCATAAAGGCAATGGGCACAAGCTGAAATGGGCAGGTTCCTCCCCAGCATAAAGAGATGCTCTTTTATGGTGAGGGTGACTAAGCACAGCCAACAGGTTGCCCAGAGAGCTGGTGGACCCTTGGAGACCTTCAAAGGTCTCCATCTGCATCTGCAGATGGACAGGATCCCGGGAAACCTACTTTCCATGAACATGCCTGAGCAGGGACCTTGGACACGATGGCCTCCAGAGGTCCCTTCCAGACTCAACCATTCTGTTGTCTTGGGGGCTTTCCCTCCAGAGGCAAGATGCGGGGTCCTTCTCTGCTGAGAGGAGCCTCTGGAGAAGCAGAGTCAGGGTGCTCTGTTACCACTGAGGAGCTCACCATGGTTCCCCCACTGCATTGCTGGGCTGCCCATTGCTGGGTCTTCATGCTCGGGGCACCAGCCTCTCACCGCAGGTCCTGACAAGCCTGAGGTTAAAACTCACTCGCAAGGCCACGAGAAGGCAGCAAGTGTCCTGCAGAGCAGGCTTTCCCCCTTTGAAGGGCCAGCCCCCGACACCTCTGTGATGTCACAGGGCAGTGGATGTGACTGCCAGGGACTTTGCTGCTCCTTGGCAGCCGCAGGCTCCATCCCTGCTCACTTTGTCCAGAGCTCCTGAGGGTGCACACACAAGACGTGCAGGCTCCAGCAGGACCTTGGGCGTGTTCTTTGAGCTTCAGCGTGGGGGGAGAGCAGTGGCTGTGGGCGCTGAGCAAAGGCAGACCCTCACAGAGCCCTTCTCTTCTCTACCCAGCTGCGTGGTGCTGCGAGGCCCTTCGGTGCCTGTCCTGGGGCCGCAGGTGCAACGAGAGCGCCAGGGATGTCGGCAGCGATGAACATCCCTGAGACCTCCTCTGCCTGCCCTGACCCCCTCCTGCAGGTACTGTGTGTGGTGGTGTCTGGGGGAGAGCACAGGGGCTTCAGGGGCTTGGACACCCCAGCTCTTCCCCAATGGCCCCCCAACAGCTGACCAGAGCTCGCCTCAGGCATCTCACCCCAGGCAGTTTGGGCACTGGGGAGGTGCTGAGGAGACCTGGGTGGGCTTCCCCTCCTGCTCTCCATCCCTCCCTCCCTTGTGCAGAGATAGGGGCAGATCCCAGCCCTGCCCCACGTCTCTCTTCCCTGCCCCAGCTCCTACCAAGCCCCAGCTGGAGCCTCTCCCACCCCGAGACGCATGCCCTGTGCCCAAGCCTGCCTTCCCCTGGCGCTGGGGCAGGAGGTTCCCCCGGCCCCTCTGCTTCAGCACGGCAGCCCGCCCAGGATGGAAGGGGCGCAGGGCCCACCCTGGGGCCGGCTGCCCTGCAGGGCGGCTGCTGCTGCTGCTGCTCTCCAGCCTGCAAGGACACCTTCAGGAGGCCCTTGTCTCCCCTCTTCCACAGCTTTCTGGGCTTTTCGTTGCTTTTCTGCTCCCAACACCACAAAAGCTCTGGCATTTTACACGTCTCTCTTGGCAGGAGATGGATCCAAGCACCGAGGAGGACCTGGAGGAGAGCGGGTCTGCTGCCACGGATGGCAGCACAAGCCAGCTGCCGCAGGCAGGGCTGGAGGAGGCAGCAGAATACTCCCAGTGCCCCATCTGCCTGGGCGACATTGAGGACGCGGCCTACGTGGCCTTCTGCCTCCACCAATTCTGCTTTGCCTGCATCAAGGAGTGGGCCAGAAGGAGGGCTAGGTGCCCACTCTGCAGGGAGCCCTTCAAACTGGTCCTGCACTCAGTGCAAGCAGATGACCGCTACGAAGAGTATATGGTCCCCTCATCCAGCCTCCGCCTGAGGGAGGGGATCAGAGAGAGAGTCCGGAGCAGATCCCCACTGCGGCATGGCAACCCACACAGATGGGCCACCGATGATGCCACCTCCACCAGCAGAAGGTGGTCTTCGGGGAGCCCCCAGGCACAGAGGCAGCGTGCAGCTCCGGGGTCCTCCTCCCAGCAGGCTCCCACACCCAGAACTTCTCGGGAGCGAGTCCCACAGAGAGCAGAGGGATACCTGGCTGGCCCTCTGCCTGCAGCCTATGAGCACATCAGCAGAGCAGTGCAGCGAGCTCGGCTTTTTGCTCATTGTTGCATCCAATAAACATCCAGCTGTGCTTTCCCGGGGCTGGTTTATTCCCAAAACCAAATTGCTACCCACTGTGGGGAATGCTTTCCAACAATGTCTCAGCAGTGCCAGAAAGCCCAGGGGAGAATTGACCTCTGCATCACCTGGCTGCCATGGACACAGGCCATACTGACAGCCCCAAACCCGATGGGTCCTCCAGCTGGTGGTCCTCCACACCTAGATGTCTCCAGTCTTTCTCCACTCACACCAGTCTCAGCCTTTCCCTCTCATTCCTCTACAACAGCAGCTCGACTCCGCCAGCCCAAGACCCCGTGGCTGTGCCTGGCAGGCACGCAAGCCTCACCTCTGCTCTTCTGCAACATCCACCCCAGGAGAACAAGGCCCTTTTGCCGATGCACACACCTTGGCTCAATCTCTGTCAGGAGAGCAAAACTCCAGGCCCCAAGTCTCCTGGGTTTCGAGGGGCAGCCCAGAAGCAGGCTGCCATGCAAGCACAGCACAGTCTGGCCACAGGCTGAAGTACTGGAGGAATGGGCGTTCGGGAGCAGAGCCTGAGAGTCTGTGTCGAAGGGAAAGCCCAGACAGCCTCTTCCCAAAAAGAAGCCATTGGCAAATTCCTGATAAATAGCTTTGGCTGATCATACCCTCACCAGAAGTTGCACACACGTGCGGAGGCACTGAGTAGCCCTGAGCAAAAATGCTTCTGTCCTTTTCAGAAAGGATGGATCCACAAACTCTGCAAACTGGAGTCTCCCTGCTAAACCATTGGCAAGGGATGTAAGCCCCCAGGCACTGACACAGAGGTGAAGCTGGAAGCATGGAGGGGCAAGGCATGGTTCTCCTCAGACTGTGTGCGCAAGGCTGCCCAAGACATGGATAGTTGATCTGCAGTGGTGCTAACCTGGCCACTCCTGGTGACCAGGTCTGGAGCAAGCTGTCCCTGTGGTCTGCTCCAGCAACAGCCCAGCTTCCCCTCACTTTCTGAGCCAGGCATGTGCTGCCACAGCTCTGCACAAAGGGCCCTGTGGGACAGCTATTGCACTGCAAAGTAGTGACAGTAAACATAAATGTATTATATTGTTAGACCAGGAATGCTGAATCCTGCTGCAGAAAACAAAACAAAACAAAAACCAAACACATGAAGACAGAGCTCTACGTATTTTGCAGGACTACATTCAGGACAAGAGACCCAAGGCTCCTGAAATGTGGAAATATGAAAACTCAAAACCATCAAGCGACAAAACCAGGAATATGGCTTTGTCTTTAATCACCGAAATATCATTTGAATGCCTTAGCACTTGTTTTGCAGGCTGAATCAGCGACATGGTAGTAATGACACTTAACTGCAACATGTGTGTGGTGGCAATACAGGATTTTAGTTGTAAAGAGTTTTGTGCAGAAGGCTCTGTCAGGACCTTGGCCTTTGCTATCTGCCTGAAGCATAACTTGAAGCCATCATGAAAGGGCCCCTTTTATATCTTCATTTTTGATCATTTGACTCAGAAAACCCTTCTTGAATTCATGCCTCTACAAAAAAAAAAGCGTGAAAGCCTACATTAGCAGTCTTTCTGTCTTCCTATCCCTCTTTTTTTTGGAGTGGGTGGGAAGGGAAGCAAAGCAACTCAGCAGACAGTTACAACTAGACAATGTAGTGCTTTCCAAATAAAATCTTATTAGCCACCCAGACCTCAAATCAGCATACCTATGATGAACTTAGCAAAGTCCCTGTCAACAGGGAAGTAAACCAAATAGACATTTACTTTATGGAATGTCTGAGTATCAGATTTAAAACTCCTTTATAGTCATTGAGGACTCAGGGTCAAGCATTGATATTGACCAGAGGAATTACAGAATTTTCCCATATTCACCCCAGCACACAGAGGGAACTAGCTTGCTTCTTGGCATCAAAATAAGTTTTCCCCTATGTAAGGAGATTTGAGTTGGCCTGCTGACATGACACTGACAATATCAAACTTGATGGATGGTATTAACTATTTAACTAGCCAGCATCCATATATAATCCACCTTTGTTTCTGCTTCTTAAGGAATACTGATTGAGATCATTGTCTCTTTTAAAATGCCCTAAGTTTGTGTGTGAGTTGAAGACAGACAGAACTTTAAAGAAGGTATTGAAATTTTCTACTGCAAGTGTCTAAACATGTAATTGGAAAGATTGCTCTTGCTTTAGAAGTACTTCCTGTGTATGATTTTAATTGGTATTGAAGGGAATGTAATTGTTATCAATGGATTCTGTACAGTATCAGCTCTATGTCTTTTTCCTAGTTTTTGCAGACAGCACAAGTCAGCTCCACAACACTTCTGTACTCCATTTTTTTTCTGTCTAGACAGACCCTGGATGCTCCAGGCTTTGACGTGGCTATCTGATGTCCTGCGGTCTGTGGCCATCCACTCAGCAGGGACAGAGGAGTCTTGGTTCCTCGGCTGGATGGTGCGGATTGATAGAGGAATCCTGGTGCTCCTGAACAAAGGGGAAGGACTTTTAGGGATGCCAGATGAAGAAGCAAAAGTCAGCATACAACTGCCCGTACTGTTCACATGAACAGAAAGGGAGCTGGTAGAGATTATAGCCCAGCCACCTGGCCCTAAAAAAATAATCAAACATATTAATAAGCATTTGGAGAACTCGTATCCCACGTAGCTGGATGATGCATATGCTGGCTCACCTCTGGGAGATAACCCCCACATTGTGTTGGGGATGAATAGAGAATACTTGGAGAGTGGCGAGTAACTTGTTAAGGCTGCAAGAGAACATGAGATAATGTTAAGTTTACTAATATTATTTTATTAGTAGTATTCACATTTATCCATATTTATATCCATATTTATATCCATATTTACTAGTATGAGCCAGCAGTGTGCTCAGGTGGCCAAGAAGGCCAACAGCATCCTGGCCTGTATCAGGAACAGTGTGGTGAGTAGGACCCGAGAGGTGACCGTCCCCCTGAACTTGGCACTGGTGAGGCCCCACCTCGAGTACTGTGTCCAGTTTTGGGCCCCTTACCACAAAAAAGACATTGAGGTGCTGGAGCGGGTCCAGAGAAGAGCAACAAAGATGGTGAGGCGTCTGGAGACCAAGTCTTATGAGCAAAGGCTGAGGGAGCTGGGGTTGTTCAGCCTAGAGAAGAGGAGGCTGAGGGGAGACCTTATTGCTCTCTACAACTATCTGAAAGGTGGTTGTAGAGAGGTGGGGGTCGGTCTCATCTCCCAAGTCACAGGTGATAGGACAAGAGGAAATGGCCTCAAGTTGTGCCAGGGGAGGTTCAGGCTGGATATTAGGAAAAATTTCTTCACTGAAAGGGTTATCAGACATTGGAATGGGCTGCCCAGGGAAGTGGCTGAGGCACCATCCCTGGAGATATCCAAAAGACAAGTTGACATGGTGCGCGGGAGTATGGTTTAGTAGTGGGTTGTTAGTTTGTTTTTTTTTTCAGTAGTGGGGTTTTGGGGGTTTTTTGGTTTTTTTTTTTTTCAGAGTTAGGTTAATGGTTGGACTAGATGATCTTAAAGGTCCCTTCCAGCCTAGGCGATTCTGTGACTCTGCGTCCGTACTATCAGTACAGGTGAGCGCTGCGGCTTTAAATTTGAGCTAGATCGAGACGGAGAGGGGGCTTCCCGGAGAGCGAGGAGCCGAGCCAGAGCGGAGGGGCCCGAAAGGAGCCGGGAATCTCGCGCGGGAGCCGAGGGGCTGACGTGGCCGGGGGCGGGCCGGGCGAGCCGCGGCACATTTCAAAGCGGCCGCAGCCGCAGCAGGGGCAGAGCGCGTGCCGGGGGCGGGTGCGTGAGCGCCAGGGCGGGAATCTCCGCGCGCAGGCGCACGTGTGCAGGGCGTGAGGGAAGCAGCCATCGGCGGTGCGTCCCCTGCCGGCGCCGGGCAGGAACATGGCCCCAGCACCTGCAACGTGCGCCGCAAGGGAGAAAGTGGGTACTCAGGCCTAGCTCCCACAAAAAGATGTGGCTGTGCAGGTCTCCGGCTGCAGCGAATGCCTCAGCCTGGCGCTTGTTCCCAAGGGAGCCAGAGACACCGCCTGGGTGCAGTGCGATCGAATAAACTACCTGTTCAGGCAGGGGGCTGAACTGAAGGAAGAGGTAGAAAGACTTAAAAGCATCAGAACAGTGAAAGTGAAATAGATTGGTGGAATCACACCCTGAGGCATAGGCATCGAGTGGAGGCCCTACAGGAAGTGGATGATCTCCTTTCCGCCTGTCACCAGGCAGAAGAGAGGGACTTAACGGACAATGGGGAATGGAGGCAGGTCCCTCCTCGGAGGGGCAAGCAAAAACCCCTCACCTTCCCAGGTGCACTTGCAAAATAGGTATGGGGCTTTGGAAATTGAGGGCCAGTTAAATGGGCATGGAGATGAAGATTCATACAGTGAGTTGCCTGGAGAAACTCACTCCCACCCCCATGCCTTAGGACTTCCTCAACAAAGAACAAAAGGAAGGTAATTGTAGTGGGTGACTCCCTTCTGTGGGGAACAGAAGGCCCCATTTGCAGACTGGATCCATCCCACAGAGAAGTCAGCTGCCTCCCTGCGGCCAGGATTAAGGATATACAAAAAATCTCCCTACCCTGGTCTGGCCTTCCAATTACTATCCATTACTAGTATTTCAAGTAGGTGGTGACGAGGTAGCTACCAGTAGTCCAAGGGCAATGGAGAGAGACTTTAGGTCCCTTGGACGGCTGGTTAAGGCATCAGGAGCACAAGTTGTGTTCTCCTCTATCCCACCACTTGCAGGAACTGATGAGGAGATAAACAGGAAGAGCCAGCAGAGTAACTCCTGGCTCCAAGGCTGGTGTAACCGCCAGGACTTTCGTTTCTTTGATCATGGGATGATCTACAGGACACCAGGCCTGCTGGCAACAGGTGGGGTAAGCCTTACCCAAAGGGGAAGAAGAATACTGGGGCAAGAATTAGTAGGGGCCATTGAAAGGGCTTTAAACTAGGTTTAATGGGAGATGAGGATGAAACCAGGATTACTAAAAAAGAACCTGAAAGCAGATTACCAGTGCTGGTGGGTAAAAGCACTAGCAAGGTGTTGCAGTCCGGCATCTCAGGGAAGGTGGGGGATGGTAACCCTGGTGAGCGAGCCAACCTGGGAAAGAGCCCTACTGGACTTGCTGCTTGTTAACAGAGAAGGTCTTGTAGGGGACGACCTTTGGAGGTTGTCTTGGGCAGAGTGGTCATGAAATCAGAGTTTTCAATTCTTGCAGAAGGAAGACAGGGAGCCAGCAGAACTGCCACCTTGGACTTCCGAAAGGCAGACTTTGGCCTGTTTGAACTGGGGAGAACTGGAGAACTACTGGAGAGAGTCCAACGTAGGACAACCAAGATGATTAAGGGATTGGAGCACCTTCCTTATGAGGAAAGGCTCAAAGAGCTGGGACTCTTTAGTCTGTAGAAGAGAAGGCTGAGGGGAGACCTTATCTATGTTTACAAGTATTTAAAGGGTGTGTTGAAGGAGGATAGATCCGGACTCTTTTCAGTGGTTCCCAGTGATAGGATGAGGGGCAACAGGCACAAGCTGGAATGTAGGAAGTTCCATTCAAATACGAGGAAGAACTTCTTTATGGTGAGGGTGACAGAGCCCTGGAACAGGCTGCCCAGGGGGGTTGTGGAGTCCCCTTCGCTGGAGATTTTCAAGACCTGCCTGGATGCAGTCCTGAGTGATGTGCTCTGGGCAATCCTGCTTTGGCAGGGGGTTTGGACCTGATGATCTCTAAAGGTCCCTTCCAACTCTGACAATTCCGTGATTCCATGATATTAATATTTCTAATAGCATTTTATATTAGAATTATTATCATTGTTAAAATTTGTTCAATAATTAGATACCTAATAAATATCTGATTTACCTAAGCAGAATTGTGTTGTGGTGTGTATGAGTGATGGGAGGATTATAAAGAACCATGGCACTGAATTGGCGTAGTCAGTAGGATCCCTCCAGCAAACCACTGTAGCTTACCAGTAAGAGTGTGTAGCTTGGCTCATGAGGTGAAATAATACTAGTGACCCATAAGACCAGTATTACTGGGACTACTGCTGTGAGGTAAATGTGTAGAGTAAATGGAAAGATTTAGGGCAAAAGATGCTAGAGGAGCGATACGGTAACTTGCGCTAGGGTTACTGAATGCGTAGAGGAAAAATCCACACAGGTCATGAAGACCTATACCCTTGCTCGATTTCCATGTCAGGGTTTGGGGAGATGGGGCAAGAATGGTTCTGCATGCAGTGGAATCTGAGACAGCCTGCAGGGCTACCACCTGCCTCTGGAGGCTACCATGGCCTCCACGTTATGGACATGTGTCACACTTGGTCACACTTGGCTCTTCCATGTGATTTCCCCCCACCCAGGATCCTTCTGTCATTCAGTTCATTGGCATTAGCGGATAATTGTTCAGGTCTTTTCTTGTGTCCTGGTATCCAGTATATGGTCCTATCCTTTATCCCAGTCACAAGTAGTAGAGAAATACGCATTTATTTACTTTTAATAGTTTCCACAGAATCTTCAGTGTACTCTGATGGCTTTCATAATCTCTGGAAATGTAAAGAGAAGCATCTGTTGAAATTCAACGTTACCTGATCAAGCTGCTATGCCTTACTTCTGAGTGGTTCTACAAAGTTAGGCAATAGACTTTCAGAGAACTTTGCAGTGTGGTGGACACACAAAGCTAAGTCTTGAGATGAAGTTCACCTGTTGCTTTCTTTGGTGTAGAAGTGAGAGAAAATAATTCAAGATCCCTTCCCTTCCTTTTCCTCCCCTCCCTTCTTTTTCCTCCCCTCTCATCTCCTCTCCTCTTCTCTTCTATCACATCAGTTGCTCTAAAATATCAGAAGTTTAACTAAATTAAAGGAATGAGAAAGATCAGGCGATGAACTGGAACATAGTAAATTCTTCAATATATGAAACCTGCACCTTGCTACTAGTCAGGTTATTGCATTGCTGGATTGTTAACTTTCTTAAGTGTTCCTCTTTTCTATGTGAATTAACATCTGCATATTGGCGCGCTCTGTCGTTGCTTACCTGCAACTACTGCCTGTAGAAGATTGTGTTGACTCCTGAGATAATTCTCATGAAGAGGATTCAGAAGCAGAAATGCAAACTGTGTGGATGCAGGGTTTTTTCCTTAGTCAGATTAGGGTTTTTTGCCATAAGTCCATGATGACACATCTGTGATTCAGGCATGTTTCAGCACTATTTTGTGCATGCTTTGAGTTTTTTGTGGCTTCAAAAAATAGTAATTCTTTTTATAAGCAGTCTTGTTCTGAGCTGAAAGATGGCTCATCCCCATTAGGGACTGAGGTAACCTTGGAGGTATGCTGGCAGTATGTGACATGCACCCACACGCTCACCACCGGTTGGGAGAGCAGCATAGGCAGGACTGGCATTAGCAGCATCCAGTTAAAGATTCACAGTCTTTCTAGAGATCCTCATCGTAAAACTCACTTACTTGGGCTAGCAAGACATATTAACAAGTGCTCAATAAGCTAAACTCACTGTAGCAGTGGACTTCAGAGGCCTCTGCTCTCTCAAAGGTAGAAAAACATGTAGGGAAAAGTAGAGGTCCACCTACGTTTCAAGACAGTGGAAAACTTTTTAAAATTGTATTCTATTTTTATTAATGGACGTATCATTTTGCAGACAAAACTGAGACATCTTTTTAGAATTTTTTTTTTTCTGTCTAGATTTTTAATATTAAAAAGAAAGCTAAGTATGTCTGATATGACACTATTAGAGGAAAGCCAAAAACTAAGTTACTGTATTTCAGTTTGACAAGTATATATGTGAGAAACAGGCTGAATTTTGTTTCAGCTAATTGATATATTTTTTTCTGTGAGCATGTCTGTGTTGACAAAGGTGGCTCAGTGATAGTGGGAGTCTCATCCCTTGTGTCCAACTGATCCTTGGAGGCGCCTTGGGGCTGTCCAGGGATCCTTGTTTGTGGAGTGTTATCTAGGTAAAGGCTAACCAAAGATTGGTGGCAGGCTGATAAACGGACAATGGACAGTGAAGACTGATAAGTGGACGAAGGCCACCTGGAGGGTAACTGATGAAGATATGACCACCAGAGTACTTGTAACCACTAACACTGGACAGATGATGGCAAAGATTGTGAAACAACATATAGCATAATCAACTAGTCAAGGGGGTGTTTAGGATGATAATTTTGTAGAACAGAGGTATGTGCTTTATCTGTAATAGGTTAGGCAGTCGGAAAGAATGTCAGCTCCAACTTCTTAGCCAATGAGAAGGGAGACAGTAACTCAGGCGGCCGGGATAAGAAGTATAAAATACCTAAAAGCTAGAAGATTGGTGTGCCTCTGCTTTGAGATGCACCCGATTCAGCCATACAATAAATTTTTATACCTTTGCTTCAGCGACTTTGTCCTCTTTAAATTCTAGGTGTGAGCCGGCATTTCTCACATATATATGTAATGCTTAGATATAAGCATAAGCATTGGAGACTTCCTGTGAGTGTTTGATGATTGTTCAAATACTGTGAATTTTTCCACAAGATTTTTCCCCACTTAGGAGATTCTGATTGTGAATTTTTATTTAATAAACAGATCATTCTGTCTTTCTACAAACCTTCACTCTGTGTTTGATATGGTAGATGGAGAGTCCATCATACCCACCTTGATAAAGACTATTCATGTATTTCTTTATTTTTAAAATGGAATCCATTATCAGATTGTACTTCTTTAGACAATGGGAGTGTAGCAAAGTGCTAATTTAATCCTATTACTGGGGGTGGTGCTGTGGCACTTCGGGCTGGATGCATATGTTCCAAGCCACTTATTATCTGTCAGGTGCTGCCATCCCTTGGTGGTTCTCAGCAAAGGGCAGTGAAATCTATTTGCCAGGTTTGTGAGGTATTTTCCCTTTTCTCAGATTAGGATATTGTTGGCTGTAGGCTATGCATCAAGCCATAGGTTAGCAAAACTGGCAGGACTATAGCTACTATTTGATTAGCTAGAGGATGTGTTACAGGTTATGCTATTGGTCTGCGGGTTCAAAAAGATTTGAACTCCATTTAAGTCCTCATCATTTGGGTAGCCACCTTCCTAACCACTCCTCACAGACTTTTTGGACTGTATTAATTTTAGTTAAATGATTGATGTCATGGGCAACAAAACAGTTCTGAGTCAGGGAATTTTACTTAATTTAGCTTATGGCCAACTAAGAACATTTCAATTACAGATTCTGGTATTGAGGAATAAAGAAACAGTCAAACACTTATGGAAACACAGTGCAGCTTTGCTCTGAACACCCCAGTAGAAAAGAGTGGGAAGGATGTATAGGTCCTACTGACTGATCATCTTTTTACATGTCTAGGGCTTCCTGATGTTTTGGAAGCCACTGCCAAAAGGTATTTTACATTGAAAGAACACATAAGGATCTGGCTAATATACTAAATTCCAGAATATGACAGCACGAAAACCTCAGTGTACCTCCTGCTACTCCTAGTTCTGTTTTATTAGGTGAAGCCAGGTCCTGTATCTTATTCAAAACTGATAGAGGAATTACGTTTTTTTTTCCTCCTACCTGCCTAATTTTTACAAATACTACTTCTTGGCTAGGACCTGTCTTTTTTTGTCTGGGTCTTCTTCCTCTAGAGTTGGGAGGTAGTTGCCAAGTACCGTAGGTCTCTTGACTGGCCATACCAGACTATCATATGGTAAATACCTCTTTTCTATTCTACCCCATCATTCTTGTTATTGGATCAGTTCAGACACAAGACAAGTACTACTGGTAACTTGTATTGTGGGATGCATACTGGTTTGCTTTCAGAGATGGAGCAAGTTGGAGCAAACAGGTGTGAGCTTACTTTCGGTTCCTATTAAGATGCTTGGGTGGTGACCCAGTTTCCCATTTTTGCTAGCTGTGTATCCATGTCTGACTTCTGAGGATGTCCATCCCAGGATAATGTTGGTACCTAACAGAACCTGAAGTTTCACCATTCTGACATCTGGCAGAATTAGTTTAGTCTTATCCATATGGGCTATGTGACTGTTTTGCCATTCGCTCCTGTTACTGAATCTTTGCTTCATTTAAGGGGCCTCTTCCTTCATATATATCCTTATGAATCATAGGGATTTGGGCTCCAGCATTGAATAAGTTGGCAGTGGAGAACTTGTCACTCACCATCACTTTCAGGCTTGGATGGCAATGGGTTGCTCGGATGGCTCCCAGCTCTACAGTGGGGTCGGAGCAGCCCTGGTCCCCGAAATCAGGGTGGGGACCTGGAGGAGGGGGCCTGAGGCAGCTGCTGGTTGGGCCTCCTGAATATTTTACACTGGCATGTTTTCTCCTGCTAATTATTTGAGAGTAGTGATGGAAAGACCCTGCTGCTGCAATTGCTTTAATCCTTTATCCATCTGGCTTCCTGCCTCATTGGCAGCGGTCAGTAGTTGTTTGCTTGTTTTGGTTGTGCCATGGCTTTCCTGTGGTGGTGGTGTGGCAGAGACAGGATGGGATTGGTAGTGTCAGAACTTTCCTGGGTTTGTATTACTCAGACTGTAAGTGGTACTTTTGGACCATCATATAATAACAGCATGGACAACACCTGCTGTAGGACTCCTGGCCAGTGAGTGTTGGCACTCACAGCTGCCACAGTCGCGTTGCTGGAGATTTAAATTTTGGGGCAGCCTCCCCTACTGCATAGAGTCCACCTGTGGTGGTGGCTTGCTACCACGGGTTATTCAGAGCAGTTTGACAACCACTGACCTCTTTTTAGCAAATCTGAGATGCCACATTTTAATATTGCCTTTCCTAATTTGCGAGCATTCTTCCAAATCCATCCATCTTTACCTCCTCTGTCACTAGCAGGTGAGGTAGCATCCCACTGCACAATTCAATAAACTATTCATGTGGACATAAGTGCCTCCAGATTTCATGTCAAATCGAGTCTGTAAATCAGTTAATTCTTGAGAAGTGAAACCACAGGCAGTAATAGTAGCAGGGGGTGGCTGCTGTCCTGTCAAGTGCATCAGGCTCTTATTTGGTGCTACTCCCTAAACCTTGTCACCTTCTGAGTCAAGGAGTCTATCATAAAGTGTCTATCATAAGGAGTCTACCATAAGGTGCTGAGGAGGTGGGGGTTTGGGTGTCATAGGGTGTTCAGCGGGTGGGGGATAGGGATCTGGGTCATACTGTGTATTTATCTCAATTTCATACATAGCAGCCATAACCTTGACTGGGCCTATTTTGTCATTTTGAAACAGTTGTTGCCATTGCTGCAGAGCTTTGGCAATGATATGGGGTTGTAATTTACTTTCTAAGCACTTGTTTTGTGCTTCTAGTTTAGTATTTCTGGCATTATACGTTACATTGCTTTGGGTTAGCCTTCTACCTCAGCTAGAGATTTTACCTTGTTTGTCTCTTTACCTGTCTACTGCTGTCCACAGGCAAATTTTGAGTAACCAGTGTAATCCTGACTTGATTTTTCCACCACTCACACTATGACTGGAATGCCATAGCACGTCAACATAGCTTTCCTGTACCCATTTCAATATCCCAGTATGGATTATCGTGCCTCCCCTTTATAAAATTTTGCCCTGTGGGCCTCTGGAGAGCTGGAGAGCAGCCCTGCTGCAGCTTCGCCGGGACAGAGACTGATACCACTGGGAGACTGAAATGGGAGCAGGGGCAAGTGGGAGGCCCTGGGGGGGCTGGGCAGGGAGAGTGAGGCTCATCAGTGCTCTTAGATCGCTGACAGCTTCTCAACAATTTTCTGTTCCAGCTGTATGAGGCATATAGAAATCAGACAACGGGTAAATGCAACACCACCAAATAAAGCCATCCAGCCTTTCCCAGATGGCATAGAGCGTATACCATGTTCTTGTGGGAGGGCTAAGGACAAGAAAATGAATGTCACATTATGGTTTACACTATTTCCGGAGGTGCTGAAGACACTGAGGAGAACATCGCTTGTGGAAGACAGCCTCTGCACCTGGCCTGGGTGCTCTTGGCATGAGAACCTGTTCAGCATGTCTGCTCACTTTCCTGTGAACACTGAGCCTGACCAGGGAAGTTGCTGAGCCCCTGTCTGGCCTCTGAATTCGTCACAGGTGTGAGGCTGCTGGAGAGGATAGCTGCCTATAGTCAAGGTCTGCAAGTGTTGTCTCATTCAGCCTTGCAAGGCCCAGGAGACATCAGCTGTCAATGGGCAGCTGAGCTGCATAACGCTATGGAGGATTTCTAGATGGGGATTTTTATCTCTGCCCAAGTGTCTTCCAAAAAACGTGCCTTGGAGACCATCACAGTCAGGCAAAGATCAGTTTATCTGATATCTTCAGTGCCCAGATACTTACTCTGATTTCGCAGTGGCACTTTGGTATATTCTTGGTTCATCCTTGCATTTCCACCAGTTCTGTGGTTACCCCTGTAGACCAAATACCACTCCACCGTGGTTCAGGGGCCCATGGTCTCCTCACAAATTTGCAGAGGAAGTTTTCAGAGCAGGGACAGTTTATTTGTTACACAAAAGTACGCTTTTTTGTAGCAGGAAGACAAGAATCTAGCACTCATACTTTCACACTTCACGACCACATGGGCTCAGCTTTCTCTCCTTCCATAGTTTTTAAATCCCAATCATAATTGGGATTGGGAGGGGGGGACAGGGCCTGTCAGGACTAAACTCAAGGGAAACGCGGCAGGGCTTGAGGGATGGTGGACTAGCAAGGACTCTTACCCTACCAATGCATTTCAGGGAAGTGATAGACACCTAGAAGTTATGGAAACACCTGAGAGGGGCCTGGTAGGAAATGGGGCACACACTCACAAAAAAATGTTGAAACCATTAACTCGTCTGAAGTGCATCTATACCAATGCACGCAGTATGAACAACAAACAGGGGGAGCTTGAAGCCATGATGCACCAGGAAAACTATGACATAGTGGCTATCACAGAAACGTGGTGGGATGCCTCACATGACTGGAGTGCCACAGTTGAAGGATACAAGCTATTCAGGAGGGATAGACAGGAAAGGAGAGGTGGCGGAGTGGCTGTGTATGTTAAAGAATGCTACGAGAGCTCAGAAATTAATTATAGTGATAACAGGGTCGAGAGTGTTTGGATTAGGGTAAGGGCAAATAAAGGTGATATCGCTGTGGGGGTCTGCTATAGACCTCCCAACCAAAGCAGTGAGGTGGATGAAGCCTTCTACAAGCAACTGGGAGAAATATCACAGTCGTATGCCTCTGTTCTTGTGGGGGACTTTAACCTCCCCGATATCTGCTGGGAATACAACACAGCTGACAGGGAACATTCCAGGAGGTTCCTGGAATGTGTAGAGGATAACTTCCTCATGCAGCTGATAAGCGTCCCAACCAGGGAAAGTGCCCTCCTAGACCTGCTCCTTGTGAACAGGGAAGAACTTGTGGGGGAAGTAAGGGTTGGAGGCCGTCTAGGGAACAGTGATCATGAGATGATCGAGTTCTCTATCCTTGGAGAAACAAGGAGAAGGGCTACCAAAACTGCCACCTTAGACTTCCGGAGGGCAAACTTTAATCTGTTTAGGAGACTGCTGGACAAAATCCCTTGGGAGGAAGCCCTTAAGGATACGGGAGTCCAGGAAGGATGGAAGTATTTCAGGAACGAAATCTTAAAGGCACAGGAGCAGGCTGTTCCTGTGTGCCGAAAAACAAGTAGGCGGGGTAGGAGGCCAGCCTGGGTAAATAGGGATCTTTTGATGGATCTCAAAAACAAAAAGAGAGTCTACAACCTTTGGAAGAAGGGGCAAGTCTCTCAAGAAGAGTATAAAAATGTAGCAAAGCTATGCAGGGAGAAAATAAGGAGGGCCAAAGCACAGCTAGAGCTCAACCTAGCTGCAGCTGTTAAGGATAATAAAAAATGCTTCTATAAATTCATTAACAACAAGAGGAGGATTAGGGAAAACCTCCCTCCTTTATTGGATGTGGAGGGAAACATAGTCACAAAGGATGAGGACAAGGCTGAGGTTCTCAACGCCTACTTCGCGTCAGTCTTTAGCAGTGGAACTAGCTGTTCCCTGGACACCCAGCCTCATGAGCTAGGAGACAGGGAGGGGAAGCAGAATGAGGGCATTGTGATTAAGGAGGAAGAGGTGAGGGACCTGCTATGCCGCTTGGATGCACACAAGTCTATGGGACCGGATGGGCTGCACCCAAGAGTGCTGAAAGAGTTGGCAGACGTGCTCGCCAAACCGCTCTCCATCATTTACAGCAAGTCATGGCTAACAGGGGAGGTACCGATGGACTGGAGGGTGGCAAATGTAACACCCATCTACAAGAAAGGCAAAAAGGAGGATCCAGGAAATTATAGACCTGTCAGTCTGACCTCGATACCAGGGAAGGTCATGGAGCAGGTCATCTTGAATGCCATCAAAACCCACATAATGGGCAACCAGGGGATCAGGCCTAGTCAGCATGGGTTTATGGAAGGCAGGTCCTGCCAGACGAACCTGATCTCCTTCTATGACAAGATAACCAGATTATTGGACGAGGGAAGGGCTGTGGATATTGTATACCTGGACTTCCGGAAAGCATTCGATACTGTCCCCCATACAATTCTTATGGAAAAACTGGCTTCACATGGCCTGGATGAGCATACAATCCGCTGGATCAAGCACTGGCTGACTGGAAGGTCCCAAAGAGTAGTGGTCAATGGATTTAAATCCAGCTGGCGGCCGGTCACAAGTGGTGTCCCTCAGGGCTCAGTGTTAGGACCATTCCTGTTTAACGTCTTTATTGATGACCTCGATAAGGACATAGGGTGTATCATCAGCAAGTTTGCAGATGACACCAAGTTAAGCAGGAGTGTTGATTCCCAGGAGGATAGGGAAGCGTTACAGAGAGACCTAGATAGATTGGATCATTGGGCCAGCACCAATGGGATGAGCTTCAACAAGGGCAAGTGCCAGGTTCTGCACTTGGGCCACAAGAACCCCATGCAGCGCTACAGGCTTGGGGAAGTGTGGCTAGAGAGCTGCCTGGAAGAAAGAGACCTGGGTGTTCTCATTGACAGGCGGCTGAATATGAGCCGGCAGTGTGCCCAGGCGGCCAAGAAAGCCAACGGCATTCTGGCTTGTATTAGAAATAGCGTGACCAGCAGAAGTAGGGAGGTGATTGTGCCTCTGTACTCAGCACTGGTGAGGCCACACCTCGAGTATTGTGTCCAGTTTTGGGCACCTCAACACAAGAGAGATATCGAGGTGCTGGAGCGTGTGCAGAGGAGGGCAACGAAACTGGTGAAGGGCCTGGAGAATAAATCATACGAGGGGAGGCTGAGGGAGCTGGGACTGTTTAGTATGAGGAAGAGGAGGCTGAGGGGAGACCTCATCACTCTCTACAACTACTTGAAAGGACACTGTAGAGAGGTTGGTGCTGGTCTCTTCTCACAGGTAATTAATGATAGAACGAGAGGGAATGGCTTCAAGCTCCAACAGGGTAGGTTTAGACTGAACATTAGGAAAGAATTCTTCACGGAAAGAGTGGTCGGGCATTGGAATAGGCTGCCCAGGGAGGTGGTTGAGTCACCATCCCTGGATGTGTTTAAGAGACGATTAGATGTGGTGCTGAGGGATATGGTGTAGGGGAGGACTTTGTAGAGTAGGGTAGATGGTTGGACTCGATGATCCCAAGGGTCTCTTCCAACCTAGATGATTCTATGATTCTATGATTCTATGAATATGGTGGGAAGCTTGTGTGGTTGTTCTGAAATGCAGAGCTCTTCTTCACAAAGGTTAGCCATGGCCAATTTGGCTTAGAGCAAACTGGCCAAACACTTTAGGGCACCCAATAGGCACTACAAGTCATGCTTTTTCTTTTGAAATTTGGTTGTTGAGGGTGCTGCCCTCTTGAGTGATCCTAGACTATAGGTTATGTATGACTTGATTACTGTTTGTTCCACTTCGGGCAAACCGCCACAGATGCCTGAACCTTCTCTTTTCCTCTGATTTAATTTTGCAAAGGAAAGGATCAAAGGAAATGGCTGAGCAACCAAGCATGTTATCCTGCTGTCTACCTACCTTCTCCTTCCTTCTGCTGGTGTGGGGACCACAGGCTGGCAGTTGCTGATCAACATGCTACTGAAAGCTGAAGTGATGTCCATCTCAATCACAGCAGGGTGATCTGAAGTGGAAAGCAAAAAAAGATCCAGTCCCATTCACTGTTCTACTATATTCACAGTGCCAGTGATTCTTACGAGGACGGATAGCCAGGGGATTTATTTCCTTGTTGCTTTTCTTTGCTTTGCACTGTTTGTCCTGCCCATAAGGAAAAGAGTGGCATTCATTTATCAGTGTTTATATAAATAGAAAAGCCCGTTATACAGAAAAATAGAAATCCTAGCCTTGCTACCCTGGTAGGTTACATTGTGCTGCCCTGTGTGTCGGCAAAGCACGCAGACCTCACATTCATCTGCTTAGAATCACAGAATGACAGAATTACAGAACAGTTTGGGTTGGAAGGGACCCTTACAGGCCATCTAGTCCAACCTCACCTGCAACAAGCAGGGACATTTTCAGCTAGAATACTCATGAACTGAGCTCTTAGGAAAAAGAATTTTCGGGGCTGCAGACATTTTTACTCTTTCAATTCCCACTGCACAGTTCAGTTTCACTCACTTGTTTTGGTATGAGCACTTCAAAATAAATGGAGGGAAGGACTTTGTCAAGAGACTGACAGGAGTCCGTACTTCTATTTGCTGGTCATGGGAGATGGGAATGAAATTGCCCTCGCGCTCACTGAAAATTTCAGCCTTGAGATTCATTATAAAAGAGATCTACTAAATACAGGCAAAAATACTACCGTTTATGTATGAATATTGAATATAGATTAAAACATACGTGTTAGCTGAATACTAATAAGTATTGGAAATTACTTATCCCTAAGGCAAAATAAACACTTACTCCTGACACCTGTTTGAACAGCATCTCAGAAAGCAACAGTATTGCATTGGAAGTGACAAATCTAGTTAATTACTACTTTCTGACATCTAAAACTGAACTATAAGAGTTCTGCTATAAAATGTTGTTTTGGACTGCCATAACATTACTTTTTAATTATTAATTTAGAATTCGGTAAACAGCAAGGTACATTACATTACAGGCAGCTAAATAAACTAATAAAGCAGTCAGGATGTTCTTACTGATTTGCTGAAAATAAATTCTGAATTTTAAGACTTAGGTCTTTACTGAATAAGGTGTTTGAAGCCATAAAGATATTTCTTTGTGAGCTTAACAATAGGAGATTTTTAAGAATGTCTGGATGTGTAGGTTATTGGACATCATTAAAACTGTTTGAAAGACGCTTACAAAATATAAGTAATTCTCTTGTTTCTGCTCCATGAAAAGGCACATGTAAAGAAACAGCTAAAATGCTAAACAAAGTGCTTAAAAGCTACGTGTTTTAAATAAATAAAGGAAGCATGATAGGACATGTGTGTATAGTTGACCATTCTAGAAGAATGACAATTGCTTCATTTCTTCTTGGTCCACTTACTTTCAAGTATACTTTGTCCCATTATTTCTGCTGCTAGATGTGGAGGTGTTTTTCATAGAGTGGAAAACTTTTAGATTGGAAGGAAGTTTATGTGCGAGTCACTTTTTCAAGGTAAATGAGTCTCTCTCAACGGAATTACTATGATTTTCACTGTAATTTGTGTACACATAGAGGTGCCTGGTGATCCTGCTTCCTTCCTATGCTAAGATGTACATAGGCCAAACTCAGCCAGGTTTCTACAGCTTTGAACCCTCTCATTTCAAAATGTTAACAAAACGGAAGAGCTGATTTTATGCTTCTTACATGATTTTTCTATCCTAAAAATCCAAATCACAGAACAGTCTCATATAGAATCATAGAATCATCTAGGTTGGAAGAGACCCTTGGGATCATCGAGTCCAACCATCTACCCTACTCTACAGAGTCCTCCCCTACACCATATCCCTCAGCACCACATCTAATCGTCTCTTAAACACATCCAGGGATGGGGACTCAACCACCTCCCTGGGCAGCCTATTCCAATGCCCAACCACTCTTTCTGTGAAGAATTCTTTTCTAATGTTTAGTCTAAACCTACCCTGTTGGAGCTTGAAGCCATTCCCTCTCGTTCTGTCATTAATTACCTGTGAGAAGAGACCAGCACCAACCTCTCTATATAACCGCTGTGAAAATTGATTGAATTGACTAGAATAAGAACTGTAGTTCTTTACTTCTGATCTTCATTATGTGAATTTTGTGCTGTTTAATGCAGTAGGTGGCCAGATAGGAAGTGTCTCTGCTTTTATATATGCACGCATGTGTGTGAGTGTATGTATGTCTATACACAATGCCTGAAGAGGCTTAAAGACATGTGTGTCTATAGGGACACAACAAAGAACATCGGATAGCTATTTAGTTGTGAATGGCCCTTATTTCCTATCTGCCATTACTGTTTGGGCTGTATTTTCTTGTGTCAGTTTGTGCCATTTTTTGCTAACAATGGATTGTAAGAAGGCCTTTCATTTCCAGGAAAATAAAAGCCACACTTAAATGGAAAGCAGGCTTCTACAGTTTTTTGACCTGCAGTATGGCAGTCAAGATTATTTTAGAACTGCATCTGGTGACTTGTATTAATCCTTCTGGTTCAGTCCTGCAATTTTCTCATCTTTACTATGTCTCTTCATACACCCTGTCATTCACTTATTGTGGCAGGGGGGCTGGGGAGCTGAACCCCTAGCAGTACTCGATCGATGGGAGGAGACGTGCTTGAACGTGCGGGCCACAAGCCCTGGTGAGAAGCTGAGGGTGGAAAAATGCTGGTAAGCGCTAAGAGGAAGGACAAGAAGTCTGAAGCGAGAGCTGGACTCCCAGAACAGACAGTACAGAAACAAAGCTGGCTGCCCACCCGGTTGCAGAGTGATGATAGCGGTTGAAACCTTGTAATCTTAGTATAAAGTTTAATTAATTGCTAGCTAGCGCGCGATTGCTGTTTGGTGATTGTATTAAGCCACTGGTCCTGACCAATCAGAAGAGAACACAAAGACTGGTAACGTGTATAAAAATGGGTTGCTAAGAGTAATAAATCGACATTCTGCTTGCATCAAGCTGCGCCCCGTCTCTCGATCGCCGCAACTTATCTCATGTATCTCAGGCTCAATTCTTTACAACGTAGTGTGCACATAGTCTAAACAAGGAGTAAATGTTCCTTGTTGGTATGGGGACTGACGTTCATTCTTGAAAATGATGGGTAAAACCCACAAAGCAGAAGTACACATTTCAAGCTCCTTTATAAGTGAATGAATAACCTTTTGATCCTAGCAGAAAAGGTAAAAAAAATCTCATAAAATGTAAAAAGGACTGAATGTTGTCTTTATGCCACAAAAAAATACGAGCTCGGTACCTGTTATTTGTAGGGCTACTTCTTTCAGAACATGGGTGTTCCATTAATGTTTTAACAATTAGCTTCTACCTGCTGTCAAAGTTGCTTTTCATCTTCCAGTTAGTAACAGCTCCATGTTGTTTGATTCTTGGAATTCGATATCTAGATTCTTTTACATTTTGTAAAGGGAATTTTCATTTTTCTGTATTTGTATTGCATTCAAATTTTTCAAGTGCCTGCACACTTCTTACTACAAACATATTTATTTTTTACAAGTGACCCTTATAAGAGGATGTAATGGATAAGGAAAGAACATTAGTCTGTTTTAACTGTGAAACAGTAACACCTGCTTCCCTTTAAATTTGCAGTCTATATCAAGGTCTTGGAAAACCTTGGGGAACTCATTGTGGCCTTCTGTGTTTCTGTAAAATCAGATTAGTAAAGTCAAAGTTTAGCTCTACAATAACAAAACAGATCAGAAAAGTCAAGATTACAGCTTTCTGACATTTTAGGTCACAGCCTCTAAAAATGCTATACTGGCTGGCATTTTTATTTCTCAAAAACTGATTTTGTAAAAGTTATGTTTATATACTTCTCTGTCAAATGATAGCTTGTAACACCATTGACATGGGGTGTTGAGCCAGCAGTGTGCCCAGGTGGCCAAGAAGGCCAACAGCATCCTGGTCTGTAACAGGGACAGCGTGGTGAGTAGGACTTAGGAGGTGATCGTCCCCCTGTACTCGGCACTGGTGAGGCCCCACCTCGAGTACTGTGTCCAGTTTTGGGCCCCTTACCACAAAAAAGAAATTGAGGTGCTGGAGCAGGTCCAGAGAAGGGCAACGAAGCTGGTGAGGGGTCTGGAGAGTAGGTCTTCTGAGGGAGCTGGGGTTGTTCAGCCTGAAGAAAAGGAGGCTGAGGGGAGACCTTATCTCTCTCTACAACTACCTGAAAGGAGGTTGTAGAGAAGCAGGGTTTGGTCTCTTCTCCTAAGTCACAGCCATAGGACTAGAGGAAACGGCCTCAAGTTGCGCCAGGGGAGGTTCAGATTGGATAATAGGAAAAATTTTTACACTAAAAGGGTTATTAAGCATTGGAATGGGCTGCCTAGGGAAGTGGTTGAAGCACCATCCCTGGAGGTGTTCAAAAGATGGGTTGACATAGTGCTTAGTGACATGGTTTAGTGATGGGTTTTTTTATCAGTTAGGCTGATGGTTGGACTAGATAATCTTAAAGGTCCTTTCCAACCTAGACAATTCTATGATTTTATGAAAAAGGGAGACAAATCTATTCTGCATGAGGAGAGAAGGAAAAACTTAAAGAAAAAAGATTGAAAGAGCCAAAATGTCAGGTTTTCTTGGTCCATATCAGTAAGCTGAGACAATTTCTAATAATGTTTTGAAAGAATACAATCTGTGTGGGAGTGGCAAATAAATAGAGCCTTGCAGGACATACATTTCATATTCACCAGTTCAACGCTTGCTGCATTGTCTTGGCAGAGCTATCTATGGGCAAGGCCCTGGGTGAGAGTCCCAAGTCTTTCTATGGTCCCAAGGTTTTCTATGGGCAAGACTCTGGGTGAGACTGACCCGGGTGCCAGTTCTGATCCACTCACTAGCCCATTAACTACAGTTGTGCAAATTATTAGATTTCCCATCTGTAAAAACATGATAATGCTGTCTGCATTGTAAAGCACGTTGAGATATATAGCTGAGGAAAAACAATAAGCAAGCACATGTGGTTACATTTGTTGAATTACTGATTCAAGCTATGTTTTTCCAAACTGAGGCTGTATCCACTCTTGAAAATATACAGTGATGCTGTGCACACATAAATTTTAGTAGATTCAATCTGTAAAACAGGATTAACACTCACTCTCTGTGTGGTAGTCCCTGCAGCAGAACAGCATTTTAAGAGAATTGGGTGAAAGCTGAGGTTCTATAGAAGATGCCAAACACGGCAGTCCTAGCTAAAAAAAACCCTGCTGTATGGGCCCTATAATACAAAAGCACAAATGTTTACTTAGAGAGAAACACAGAAATGTGACTATGCTACTCCTTTTCTCTCTGTTACTCACTCTTTTGTGCTCCCTCTCAAAAGTGCCTCAAAAGGCAGAATACCTCCGGGCTGTAATCTTGACAAATCTCAGTTTTTATGAGAAACTATTCAGTTAGGAGGTCTCAATGGAAGCTGCTATTGCAGAAAGAGGTGGAGATTTCCTTCACTGTGAATCTATTCTTAGCCTGTGCTGTAGCATAGTACCAGGAGATGCTGCTGCTCTCTCAAGGGAAGCATGAGACCTTGTTAACAATTCCCATAGCATCTCTCTGGGTGCAGTGGTGCTGACCCTGTGCTGAACTCCTCATGGGTGACTGTGGTTTATAGACCTGATTTTTTTCAATACCCTTTGGTGTTGTTCGTTCTACTTACGGACCAGAGTGCCCACTTTGGATACACCATGAATGCTGATGATGTTCCTGTGCCACAGACATTGATGTGGAAGTGAAGAAACATTTTTAACCAGGGACGCAAAAGAGATTATAGATTAAAATCTTCCAATTTTGAGGAATTTTGTCTGTTGACATAGCTAACTCCTATGATATTTTCAGCTTCTTTTTTTTTTCTTTTTTCAAACATATATAATTTCCTCCCAAGGTGAGCACTACATGAAGATTAAATCTGAGAAGAACCCAGGTAACTAACTGGTATGCCTGAACTACAGCACAGTTGAGATGCATTGCTGATGGTATTCCCCAGTTACGTATAGAATTACAGAATCACAGTACAGCTGCAGGCTTTATGTTTTATACAGGACTCTGTCCGGCCTCTTCTGTTACTTAAAAAAAAGTAGGAACAGCCTATTCTCTCAAATATCTAGACTTGATTAGAATAAATTTTCTCATAACAAACTAACGTATAACAATCTAGTGTTTATAGTCACTGCTTGATAAACTTGTTTACTATCCCTGCGTAATGCTTTACAGAGACAGTATTAATGGCATTACCAAATTAATCTCTCTGCTCTGAGTTACAAAACCCACAGTTTATCGGTTTGTAACAATATTTTAAGGAATATTGAGTAAATAGAGATGGGGTGTGCACTTCAGAGCCATAATAATATTACTGAATTCATAATCTGAGGGCATTTACATTCTTACCTCAGTCTTCAGACAACACTTCTTTTAATAAGAACTTTCTTTTAAAGCCCAGGTGGGCATTTGGGCACCAAAATTTAATCCAGTGTAAACAAGAGCTGGCTGGATTAAGTCAGTGAAGTAAACCTAGGTTTATCAGAAGTGGAGGCTTGCAGCAACAGCCTAGAAGGTATAGGAAGAAGGCAAAAAAATCTATACCTAGAGGCTCTGGGAACACTGAAGTGCTTCTGGTTAACAGAATGCCCAAGTGCACGGTAGGTGCCTCCAAGCACTGTGCAGCACAACCTTGCTTTCCCATCTTCACAACCTGTCTGTACAGTCCTTAGCGCTGGCTTGCCGGGTCGAGTGAAGTGGCCATCGGTGGTGTCTGCAAGCAGAGCCTGGGCAAGAGAGTGAGAAAACACACCTTATGTGAACAAGACCGTTGGTTACACAGGTAGCCTACGTTTAACCAGACGAGTCCCATTAAACACAGAAAATTGTCTGTAAATGAATGGAAGAGTCTTTCCTTCATTGTCTCCCATTCAAAATCGTAACTGTTGTAATCGTGACGGTGATGAACTATGTGACAGGAGTCCAGGGTATCTGTAGCTTTGGACAGCTGTGGAGTTTGGCACAGATGAATATGGACACCGAGGCAAGCAGTCAGCCAATTTAGGGCATATTCATAGCACCTAAATGTAGGCCCCTAACTCAGGTGTGTAAATTCAGAAGACTGGTTTTCATAGGCTCCCAAGAGGAATAAGCAGGGCCAAAGAGGAGCTTTCCCAGAAGTTTACATTTAGGACATTTTACACCTATTCCAGAAGTCTGTTGTTTGTAATCCCATGTCCTATCAATAGTGTTACTCTCACTCCAGTAACTCTGGTTCAACCGCACTGAATTGCATAATAACCAGCTGACAATCACAGTGTATGACATTTGAATCTAGTCTTGTAAGACATTTCCCTGCGCTGAAAAGAGAATCCCAAGCAATCCTACAATTTACAGCGCTAATATCTACCATCAGACCACGCTATGCCCCAGCAGAGTCCAGAAAAATTCATAGCTGAGGAAACAGTATTGATTTAAGGCATGCTACATCCAAAATGAGATTAGCACAGGAAGTTCGGGTAGAATTTTGGACTGGGAACTTAATTTATTTTTCCAGTTCAGAATTGCCTTAAATGAGACTATCTATGTTTCCTTGTGACCTATTTTGTGTGGTTTACACAGAGATATCGGGGGGGGGGGGGGGGAGGGAAGGTATAAAAAAATTCCGTTATAATGACATCAAGCTGAATCACCTAGACCTTGCAGTAATGACATCTCTGTGACCTTTTGGAAGGGTGCTGCTGTCTCGCCTGTAACAAATCCTCTAGCAGTTTTCAAGTTTGTACCTAAGCTTTCCGAGGACTTTCAACTATTTTAGTGCTGGAATAGGCTGAACGGGCAGAGTATTATGGTAGCTTCAGAGCTACAGTAAACCTCAGCTCAAGAAATGACATGATGTGATCAGTTTCTTAGTTTCTAGAAAGGAATAGGGGAGACTGAGCTGGATGTATGTCAAAATTATTACTCATTCTGATAAAGAAGCAAGAATCAATGTGATGTTGAGTCAGACCTTGGCCTGAATAGGAGTTTTAAATAGAAGGCATTTGAAAACAAAAACAAACCCAAGAAAGAACATATACATAGTGATAAAATCAGGTCTGAAAAGGTCATATATTTTGCCTTTAAAAATCCAGAACAGTATAATAATATTAAATAGTTTTTCCAGAGTTAATGTCCCATTTTTAGAATGTGGCTAGTTTACATTTTTCTCTGATCCATGTCTTTGTAATTTCTTCAAAATCACCCAACTTCATACGTACATGACCTTTGCATTTACATGTTTCATTGTCAAAAGTCTTTGCAACTCTAGCTCTTTACTCCCTAGACTATGCCACCACTAACCTGTACCTAAATACGTAGCTACTACATCGATAGTGCAAAAACAGAGGGCTCAACAAGATTATTTTTCAAGAAATCTCCTTTCACCCTGAATGCTCGATAAACCTGACAGCTGGCTGCCCAGCAGCAGCAGGAACCCCACTGCAAAGAGCCCCAGCCCCCAGGCTGGCACCCGTCCCTGGTCCCTGCCCGGTGCAGGCAGCAGGAGGGATGGGGCTCCCCTGCCGACCCCGGAGGGGAGGGGACTGGGCACAGCCCCCCCGTCCTCAGCAAGGCAAGGTAACAGGACAGACCTGCACTGAATAGGACTGAATTTTTGTCTTTATTCTAGGGTAGGCAGCAATCATTTTGCTAACGCCCTGATTTCCAAGATTCACCTCTCTTGTATTGTATTTGCACTACTACCTGTAAAGTGGGAGACCTTGAAATTGATTGCTCCTCTTCTGCGGCCACTGTTTTTCCTCCCCGTCACCTGGCTGGCTGGCTGGTGGGTTTGGCTGAAAGGAGTTTCACCCCCCCAGGGATGAGAAATAGAAGAGACAGCATAGCAGAATTGGAGGGGAGGTTGGGCTTCTGCACGTTAGACACCTTCTCTAACCCCAGCCCTTTCTAGATATCCTGATTTACACCTCTAGGGCAATTCTACCACCAGCTCTTCAACCAGACATCCTCACCAATGCCCAGCCAAATAAGCAAGCTGCACCTGGTTCCAATGACTCAGATGACTGTTTCCAGCCTCAGGGACCTGAGTTTCTGCCTTTCCTTCCTCCCCCACTGTGCCTTCTGCCTCGAGCTAGCATCTTCTGGCTCTTCTTGCTCCGGTACCTCTGCCTCAAGGTGACTCCGTTATTGGGTGACCCCACGGCAGTGCCAGGCTAGCTCCTGGATGCTCTGTTGCTCACTGAAAGTGACCTCAAGCTGTAACTGTCCCGATCCATTCTTCTCCTGCCTCTGACCTCTCTGGGAGAGGCAAGCACCTGGTTTTCCTGCCTTTAAAGCTCACACCAGCACCAGAATGCACTGTGGGCGCCAGGGGAAAGCGGGGCTGGCGAGAAAGTAAAAAAGCTGGGTAATCAGCTCAGAGAGCAGAATGGTCCTATGGGCATAATTGGTTAAGGCTGTAAAGAGTCTTTTCACAATAAATGTCTGGCTCACCTTACTTCCTTAAACAAAAGCTAAGAGGAGAATAAAGGATATCAAAGACAAGGGCTGAATGTTTCATATAGCTGACAGACGACGAGAGCTCTACCCCTTCTAAACCCCTTTGCCATCGCTCGCTCTTCCCCTGGGTTCCTCGGGCTGTAAGCTTTGGGACGCAGCAGCTGATGCTTCCTGCAGATGCTTCTGGCGTCTGCAGAGCCTCAGGGCTCCAGCCCGAGCCTTCTCGTCCCACCTTCCTCCCGAAGGTGGGTGCAGCTTTGGTCTGTTACGGGTACCGTGTGAAGGACCCTGTGCCTGGACCCTGCTGGACCCCTGTTCAGGGCAGACATGCTGTAGCCAGCGTGATGACAAGGGGGAAGTCTCTCCTTATCTCCTACTGCATCTGCTCCTGATTAATCTTTTGCCACATCCTAACGTGCATTGCAACACTAGAGGCTTTCAATTCCATCTGTAACTAATATTCACAATTAGGCCTGGTAAAAAATGACTAACTGGGTTGTTGCTGAGTGCCCTGCTGTTAGACAACCAGGTTTTGATCCACTGTGTTGTCCCTGGACCTCTTTCAGTTGTTCTCACAGAGAACAGACAGGGTTTTTTTTATTATTTTAATTTTTTTATTTTTAAACACAGAGCTTTTAGGCCGTTCTGAGCTGCAGGTAGGGTCAGATGTGGAAGTGAGCCACGTTGTTACAGACTGTTTCCCAGCCATATGGAGTGTGGACCTAGCAGCTGTGACCGACATAGACATGGCACAGCTAGCACATTTAGATTTGCAGTTATCAATAATAATAATTATTATTATTATCTTTATTATTCTTCTTCCTTCTGTCCCTGTGCCATGTTATGCACATACCCACTTTTCTATTCAGTGCATGTTTTTTTAATAAAATGTCCATGATTTCCTCTAGTCGGAAGAGGCTAAGTGTTTCTACAGTTCTCCCTCCGCCTTTTACTCAAAACATTGCCCTTCCTGTCTTTCATTTGAAATGTCAACATTACAAACTGCTTTGCAGTAACAGGCAGAACAACAAAATGTAGTGATTTGCTGTATGGGGCTAATGGATACTGTCAGCCAATCCATCAGTTTATAAAAATCATATTTATTTGAAACCATTGGATATGCTAAATAAAGTGCCAAGTTCAATCTGTGCTCCACTTTGGTTTTATTCTATTTTTTTTATTTTCAGTAAAATGAATAGCCTACTGTCTCCTATTTTGTCTTTCATCAGGCATCTGTTTTCCTGCTGCTGTGACTGCTGGGATCAAAATACAGAATTGAATGCCGAGACCCATCAGCTTCCCGGCAGCCTTCCTGTGCGTGAGGTACGATTCTCAAATCTCCTTGACATTTAGGAGATGAGTAACATGTTGAATTAAAGTCTGTGCCAAGTATAACCAAAGTCTTGGTTTTCTGCAGGCACAAAAATTCCACTTGACACATATCAGAGTTGCCCAGTTGGAGGGAAATGGTTAGGTAATAGCATCGAGGAGAGCTATTTTACACAACTTCTTTGGAAACTTTTATTTTATTTCCTTTCCTACTCAGAGTTTGATCTGTTAGATAGAAGGTAAAAGTATTCTGTGGCTGGCTAATAAAAAATCTCCATGTGGATACCTTCCTACACCAAGTCCCCTAAACTCACGTATGTCCCAGCCCTTCCTATTTGTAATCTGTTGGGATTACAGAGCTGGATTTTGCTCTGGAGCACTGTGCTGAAATTCACAATAGTGAGCTGAATAATTCACCTCACTTGTTACGAGCAGGACTCACAAAGGTTCAGTTCTGGACTGCTCCCCACTTCAAATGAGCAGTTCAGAACAGTGCACTAGTAAATCCCTGGACAGCATTTATATTTTCCTTTATTACAACAGCTCTTACATGTAGAAGTGTGGTATTGAATATAACAATGATTTTGTGAAACCTCATGAATTAAAAAAACTGAAGGAGGTGAATTTTTAAAACAGCTTAGAAAAATCCAGTAGGAAACGGCCCTCTATGAGGCAAAGTGAATAAAAAACCTTGTAAGATAGTCAAAACCAAAACTTTCTTCCTTTCCTTCCAGATGCAAAAAACTCCACACACAGTTACAATCCTGTGAAAAAAAGAGTAGAAGATCAACAGCGAGCAACACAATTTGAAAACCCAAAAGGCCACAAAACATATCTTTAAGGTTAAAAAAGAAAAAAAATACTAATGTCTGATGTTTTGAATATTTTTCAGAGCTAACTTCGAGACACTGTGTCTTTTCTTCTGTGACACACTTATATATGCAGATTCTTTTGCCTACATTATACCGTATCTAATTCTGAACCGAGCAGCGTTATTCCCCTTCAAAACAGCATCCTATTCTACCTTCATATTCAACATCATATGAGAGCTAGCAGGTACCACTCTACTACACCAAGCTCAGGCTGTATCATAGTGTAACGTATAAAAACTCTTGGATAGTGGTTATATTGGATAGTGAAAATCACTAATTATGACAGAACAAGATTTAAAATTGTGGAAATAACTGTAGTCACCTTTAGCAACTAGTGAAATGCAACTGTTCAAGGACATTATAATAAATTACAGTAATATTTTGGCATGGATTTGGGACCGAAAGAGACTGTAATTTCAATTTTCAGATTGTTTCCATGATTGATTTTTATTTTACTTGGGATTAATACAACAGGAAAGATTTTCTGTCGTAATAACAGAAATACTAAGATGAAATACGAACTAGTCCCTCTAAATGGCAAACCTGTAGGTGTTCTGAAATGTATCTGCAATGCTGATGTAAGAGTCAAGAAGTGGTGCAACGTCTCTTCTTTCTCAGGAGCAGGCAGCTAAATCCTGCACCACTCAGAACAATCACATAGTGAATTTGCTGGGTCATAGAAGGTTGCTAACTTCACCCGTTTTACTGCTGCTAATGTGAACTGCTAGCATATCCATTTTCTTCTTTTCAGACAGAAAACGCCTAGTTGCAGGGAACTGGGCAGACGCTCTTTAACATTATGTTGGATAAAACCATTCACTTCAGTATTTCACAGCACTGTATGCCACACTTGCCTTCAAAAATACCCTCATGGACATACACAAAGCACATACAATACTCTCTTTGCACCTAGTTAAACACATCTGTACTGTTTACTGAATTTATACTGTTTTTCAAACGTAAAAGTAATTTAATTCAGTGGGGTTTGAAAGGGGTTAAGTAGGCCCAACGCCCATTGCCTTTGCAAATGAGAGCATTTGGCCAAGGTTTCCCACAATTTCACTCCAGTGCACTGAGCTAATTGATTCCTGCTAATGCCTCCTGCACATCCACGTGCAGGCGTGGCACAAATAGCTAAATCAGGTGGCAAAACGGTTGCACCACTTTGGGAAAAAAAAAAAAAAAAACAAAAAACAACACAAAACAATAATCCAACGCAGTCCTTGCATTTCATAATCAGCTTTTCACGAATTTTGAAACGCTTTGTGGGCATATAGAGTTTCAAGGCTAGGCTGAAGCTTTTGCTCTTTTAATGCTGGCCTCTTCCTGCTGGTCTCCTCGCTGCTGACTCCTCCTGATGACAAACAGCCCTTTGCTTTGGGCAGGGTGCTCGGTATATTTTTGAAGGGAAGTTAGATGACATTATTTTTCTGCTTTGCGATTGTTTTATGTGCTTTTCTAGGGAAGAGAGTATTTACGTGCACATTGTGTGTATAGAGTTACAGTTTATTGGGTGGAACATGCAACTCAGATTCTTTTGTAGGTGAATACAAAGTCCAGGAGGCACCAGGACAAGGGGTACCTATTTGTAGGCGTTTCCTCCTGTGATTTGCACGCTGAACTTTTAGCTTCTCTACACAATATGAAGAACGCTCTTCTCTGAGTTCAAGATGGCTTATCTTTGAATATTCTTTCGTTGTTTTTTTTTTTTTTCCTTCTTTGCTTGTGCCCAGCAAACATGCCCCTGCATGCTGAAAGAGGCTGCTGCCCCCCCTGCTGCGGTAACTCTGAACCTGGCACACAGCCCACATTGCCCTGACTGCAGCAAAAAATAAACCAAGGTAGGAGCGTGCTGAAGAGCAGTACTGACATTTAAGGGCTTTGTGGCCGACTGGGCTGATATTTAAAACTGAGAAGCAGGAAAGAGCAAAAGCTGGCTGCAGAGCGGCAGGCACAGAGTGTATTGCTACTGCTCCGTCACCAGAACAGGCAGGGCTTTACTTGAATAGCAGGAGGAAGATGCCACCTTCTCTCACTTACAAATATTGCTTTAGGTGTGCGTGTTTTTCATAAAACAGTTGACTGGGAAATACTTATTTCAATGGCTAGCAATCTGTGCCATCATGTCTAAACCACCTCATTGGCTTTGAAATGGCTACAGCATCTTACACACAGAGGATTTGTAGCATGAAGAAATTTGCTTATTAAGACAAACATACAATTGGAAAAAGCAGACTTAGGCCACAGTCTTCAATTTTTTCTAGATGCCAGAGTTTTAAAAAAAATTTATTTCGGAGGGTTTTGTGTTTCTAGCCTGAAGTTAGGAAGTAGATTGATTGTGTCCCTGTTTTTCTGCTTCTTTCTGACTACTCTTAATCTGATAATGAAACACAGCTGTCCTACCAACCCCCTCTTTGCCTTTATCCTTATACCATCACAGCTACAAGAGCACAACTGTGGTATTAGAAGGGTAAGGCAGTAACTCCAACACATTAAAAATGGTACGCTGACTTAAATGTTCTACTGGGTCATTTAAAATAAAGACCCCTCCTACCAGACTGCACATGATTTCTCTTTTTTTTATCACTATTATCAGATGACTGTGCATTATGATCCACTCTATCACCTGAGGGCAAAACCTTAACCACTTACTTTCTCACCAGCTGATTTTGCTTCTCCTTTTTGTTTGAACCATCACATGTACCTGGAGAATACAGCAAGCCAAAGCCACAGCTGTTAATGAAGGTGGGCATGAGAACCTGATGAATCAATCCAAAGCCTTAGCTTCCCACATGAGCAACTACCACAAGAACACAAACTGTCAGGAACATCAAGTGATTGAGCACAAAGATTGAGACTGAAGATGGAGATGAAGATCATGATATAGCATATATGGGGAAGGATGGCAACAGTTCACCATAAATTTAAAATGGGCTCTTGGGAGACAATGAGGAAGATGAGCTTGAATAGGATGGAAGTTATTAATTTAGAGAACTTACTAACGTATGGATTTTATGCTCAGCTGTCTTTCTTAGAAAATTACTGCAATAGTTTAGTTATTTCTTAGCATGCTGAACTCAAGATTTCAACCAAACACAGCGTGAGAGGGGCATGGTTTCTAAAAACATACTGCTTTTCTAAAGCTTATGTAAATATTTGGTAGGTTTTTAAGCAGCACTCTAGAGGTATGCCACTTAAGAGATTACATTTCTGTCCATTGTGCAGAGAGCAAATCCTTTCCCAATACGTATGTGTGTGCATCGTAACTAATACAAATACCTATTCAAAGTGTGCATGCACACACTTATTGAGAACCATGCCAGTTACTGCCAAAACATGCAGAGCTAAACAATATGGGTGTAGTTATCTACACAGTGAATGTCACTGGGATGAGGTACCCCAGTAGTTTACTGCTATGGAATTACAGTTGCAAGGCAATTCGTAATACAATAGGTAATTTACCCAGATTTTTTTATATTTTTCTTAATATCATCTGGTGCACCCATGCTTATCAAAGCCAATACATTTTTCCTTCTAATCTTGTAGCATGTTTCCCAGTGAGACTACATCTAGGACACGACTTTAAAGATTGATGGTTGTAACTCTCATCCAAGTACTTCCGCTGTATTCATCATTTATATGAAAAATATCTGAAATATCTTATACTTTATCAACCTCCAATTAATCTTAATTCAGGTGGTTGTTAAGTAACGTTTCATCACACACAGAGATCTTGGGTTTATTGCAAAATGAAATATAGTCTATAAGTATGCTGTTCTATAAGTTATTCCTTTCATCGTTGAGGAAGAACTTCTTCACTTTGAGGGTGGCAGAGCACTGGAACAGGCTGCCCAGAGAGGTGGTGGACTCTCTGTCTCTGCAGACGTTCAAAACCCGCCTGGATGCATGTCTGTGCAACCTGCTTTAAGTGAACCTGCTCGGGCAGTGGCTTTGGACTAGATAATCTCCAGAGGTCCCTTCCAACCCCTATTATTCTGTGATTTTATGCTGTATGGGTAGGGTGAAAGCTGCTTTATGAGATGGCAGATGATTGCCTTGAAGGGGTCTTCTTGAGAGAGCAACTACTAACTGATGGATAAGATTAGAAGGACACAGTACAAGAAGAATTGTGAGGAAGACCTTTTTTTTTCTTGATGGCATTTTTAAACCAGTGGTCTAGGATGCCTAGGGGACTGTTCATTAGTCACTGAGATCTCTGGAGAAAGTTCAGAGAAAACAGCGCTACCAAGGAAACCAGTAATAAACACAAATTGAACACAGTGCAAAAAAATCTGAAATACTGCTTTCTATTTTATGGATTTGCTGTGTCAATGCCTTTTATGCTGTCCTGAAAAAAAAAAAAAAAAAAGCTAGAGAAATCCGAATCCACAGCCATTCAAATCCACAAATCCTGAGCCCGCAAAGCCAGTGCTGCTTCTGTCTATCCTGCTGCCTTCTCCGGCCACCATACTGAGAAAGATGTCCTGAAGGAAGCAAATACATTTTTTTTAAAAAAGAAAAAAAAAAAAAGCTTCAAACCTTTTATTCATCTCAAGGCCTTTTTTCATTTCTTCTTTCCTCACCCTGGAACCCTTTCTTTTTTATTCTCATTTATCCATGGAGTTTCCCTAAGCCCTAAGCTCTTCTTTAGGTGGGTGTATTTTTTTGTCCTAGGCAATTATCTCTCATTAACAATGCTCTTTGAAAATGAATTTTTAAATTCACATCTCCTGCACAGTTTTGCCACCCACTCAGCTCTCATCCAGTAATTTGATTTCAAAGGGATGTGTAGGCTACCAGTGCTCTTTCTCCTTTCTCTTTCCAATGGAGTGCATGTAATATAGGGAAAATTTTCCTCTTCCATGACTCTATTCTGAAGTTTTGCCAGAACAGAAGTGAAGGAGAAGTTACAGTATAAGTGCTTTGAGGCTAAAGGCTCCTTTCCCCACAGGCTGGTCTCTAACTCAGAACACATTTTTGCAGCACACCGTGCAGTTGTCTCTAGGTGTTGTATGACTGTTACGTGCCATCACCGATGAGCTCGGCCAGCAGCGTGTCCGTCCTGGAGCCAGCAGGCACTGCCTCTATCGGACACGGGGGAAGCTGCTAGCAGCTTCTCACAGAAGCCACCCCTGTCTGTCCGTCCCCCGCCCCCTGCTATCACAACCTTGCCACACAAACCCAATACAAGCACAGAAGTCCCCAGAGTCCCGTTTTCAGACACACACGGAAGGCTGAACAACTTCTCACTACTCTTTTCTGTCAGTCTAGCTTTTTAGGCAGCCACCCCGCAAAGCTTTACGTAAGACGGTAGCCATGGCTTTCCTTTGGTAGCCATGGCAAAGGAAAGGAAACTTGTGACAAGGATAACTTTGTCAATTACAGTTCCTTTATTAATGGTACAGTGCAGCAACACCAACTGAAATAAATACAGTTATTTGTACATAATACAAAAATATAATCCTTCATAAAGTTTATACTGTGCTAGGAATTATGCTTCAACAGTTGACATATGACATTTTCTCTTAAATAATATGGATGCATACACTCAGCCAAATGAATGTAGTAACATTTTCTTTAATTTAAAGACAAACACACAAAGAGCAGTTTTTTTAGTTCAGTGTATCCATACGTCACATCTCAGCTAAGATTTGAGAGCAAACTAACAGTTTTCCAAGTTTTCCCTTTGCCTCTGTTGTCTATTAACAGCACAGTGGTTCTATAACTAAATGCCGAACTGAATTTTTGATAGTAGCATTTATTGGCAGATACAGAAAAGTATTATTCAGACAACCAGCTTAAGGCACCATGGTTTCCACAACAGACACATGAAATTACTGGCAAAAAACAATTTTAAAGAAGGCTATGAGTGTTTAGCTACAGTACTATGATGAATAACCATCTAAATATATTCAGTTGACTAGTGCAGCTTTTGTTTATTCTTTAAAAAAGTAAAATATACGATTTTGACACTATTACAATCTCAAGAATGTCTCAAATCTTTGCAAAAAAAAATTATCCCCTATTACTTCTGTTTTAAAATGTAAAAAAAAAAAATAATTCCCACTGTCACTCTTGAAAGACAATTCTTTTACAGACTTTTTAGAAATACAGTTTCCAACATGTTGTACAGTAAACTACTAAATTATTTTATTCTCCTTTAAAAGCATATCTAACTGCTGATAACTGCTCCCCCTATTCTGTATTCCACCTGTCTCTGCTGTCACCAGCACTGGTGAACAATTAATTTTAAAAAATCAAGTTTCTCCTGAAGTCCCACAGAGCAAACATGAGTCCTTGATTTGCTCAAGACCTCTTCCCTAACAATATCCTATATTGACTGAAAAGTACAACAATATGAAGTGGAACTAAAATCCTGACAGCACCTGCCACAAAGTCCCAAACAGCTACCTAATCAAAACTCTCTTAAAATCTAGAGTGAAAAGTAAGATTTGAATAGGATAGGCAAGGAGTAAATTAATGAAATTGTACTACAGAAATTGTGCGTTCTGAAATGTACACGGTAGTTCAGACACATCCACAGAACTATTTTGAATGTCAGAAAATGTTCCAGCCACATCGCAAGCTGACATCAAAAGATTATGAACATGAGAAAGTCACTGCAACTTACCTAGGTGCACCCACTGAGCAGGGGACTGAAAAATTTATCAGCGGGAAAAAAAAAAAAAGAGTAGATTTGGAATCGCACGTACATACATACTACAAGATTTTCCAAATTGCTACCATTTCTGACAACACACCCTCCATTTACCTATCCCTACATTTCAGAGTAGGACTGGCTGCAATTTCTTGTAATAAATATTTAACAAATAGCCACTGTAGTGTTGATAAAGTATTCCAAGAATCCCCAAAAGCTTTCATTTGTGTATTGATCTACTTGGTCAGCCAAAACCTTGGCTCTTACCTGCACTTCGTGCTGACAGTTGATGAGATTTTTCTGTGCCTTACAATAACATCAATCTTGAAGTCAGCCATTTTATTGCCAGTGTAGTGAATAACCCCAACATTCTCCTCAGCTTCCTAAGACAAATGCCAGCAGCACATAAAATGCAAACTTGCCGCCTATTGCCTCTTCTGTCTTAAGGCCCAACGAGCAGAAGTCTTGTTACACTTTTTCTGCATCTTTTGTGCCTGAACCTTTAAAGTTTATTAACTTTCACACTGTCATTAATTTCCTAAATTTCAGTGATACACTTCTTCAGAAGTAAACTATGCAGGCCAGGCATTGTCATATGTAGAGTCAACTATGAAGAAGTTTATCTCAGATTCCAATAATTCAATGAGAAACAGTGATCTCCTCCATTTCAAATATACTTAAAATAAATAGTTTCAGTTAGAATAACAACTTCAATCACAACAGTTGTGTAGCATATTAAAAAAAATAAGAACTATAGAGAATTAATCTTCCTATTGTTATCTAATCATTGGCTTCCTGCACTACAGGAAATTTCTGACTCAAACCAGTAGCAAAGTTTTCTAAATTACTAGCTAAAATCCAGATGTAAGAATGACATAAAACCGGTAAAAGAGGTTGGAATAACATTATGTATGTTAAAAACAGACATTGTCCACTTAAGTGAACTATCCATACCTTGTGGTCAGAAGAGGTCACAATGAACTTTGGTCATGTTCCGCACGTGCTCAGATATCTGAAGAACTGATAACTTTAGGATACACAATTTACCTGTAAGGACCTAAACTAGCCTTCTACTCCTTTTGCATGACTGGGTTAATGACGAATTAACACAAGGAAATTGAAATCACCTTGTTTAGTTGGTTCTACTCTCAGTTACCTGAATAGACATATGACAACACAGTAGAAAGCAGTGCAAATATAAAAGTTCCATGAGAGAGGAGAAATAAAGAGGGAAAAAAAAAAAACAAAAACAAAAAAACCAAGAGAAAGCAGAAAGCAGAATGCATTTGCTCAGTGGTTGTTCACTATTTTGCCTTCTGGGAAATGAAAGAAGTTATCTTCTTTGAGTTTAAGATGTTCTGGTAAATCTAGTTGTCTTTTTGCTTCTTCAATGTCTTCCTGAATTGCTGAAATGAGCGCCTCTGAAAAAGGTAAGAATAGGGATATTTAAAAGTTGTTTTGAACTCTGAACATACAATAGGTAAGTGAAAATAATGCATACCACAGAATAGCAGACAATAATCACAGAAGTAGAATATAATTATTACCACGAGGTTTGAAATGCAAAATTACTTGGTTATAAAATGCCTTAAAAAAAAAAAAAAAAAGATGCCAGAGTTGCATTTTTCACCATTATAAACACTACCCTCTCCTTGTTGCCAAAGGCATTTTAGCAAAACATTAACAGTTTCATGAACTGTTTAAATTCTAACATAGCTGCATTTTAAAAAGAAATTAACATATTAGACTGATGCTTTTATTACAAGACCATGATTTTAAAATCACTCCTCAGACAAGTGACACAATAAAACTTTTAGTGTGATACACAGGAAGATGTAGGAGGCTTTAGTTTTTTTAATTAAACCAAACGGTACATTTAGCTTTTGAAAACATTTTACTGAAATTCCAAAGGTTAACAGATAAAACATCTCATTACGGAAAGAAAGACAGTGAAGACACAGTATTTGCAGAAAAAAGACAAATAATAGGATAGTCTGAGGGAGACACGCAATACTGACCTAAGGAATCAAAGTTTTTTTCCGGTCGAATATATCCAATTATGACTATACTAAGAATTTCTCCGTAGAAGTCTTCTTTGAAGGTGTGGATAATGTGCGTTTCCTAAAAGAAGAGTAATTAAGTTGGCATTTATGATGAACTTTGAGTTTATTTCTCTCACTGTAAGGATGTACAGCCAATACCCGTATTTCAAATTCTCGCCAACGCATACCAATAAAAGGGACATTTAGTTTAGCATGTGCAATGCAAGATTAAAAGGCTAGGGCTTTTGCTTATGTTAGGAAGGAGAATTGTACTTTGCATGGAATTTAAGAAAAGATACTCAAGAGTATTCAAATAGCCAAAAAAAAAGTAAAAAAAGAAAGGTTTCACCCCTCTCAGGGGTAAGATTCCAAGGCAGCAAATCACGAACAACGGTTAATGTTTCATTGTTAAGTTGATGTATCCAAATAACTATGAAGATTTGCATTTAATAGTTAAGGAGAACTTTTACAACTAGATCACAAGGAAACTGAATGAAAAAATTCAAGGAGTGAAGAGAGGGTTGTATATTACGCTCAAAACTATTTTATGTGCATCCCCTCTCCAAAATAGGTCAACCCATACTATACACCAGCAGAGATATCAGATTTGACTACCTGCTCAGAAAAGTTACCTGCAAAACTTTTAAAGAGTACACAAGCATCTTACAGAGTCTTCAAATGCTTAAAGACTTAGAAGCAGAGATTCAAGACCAAATACAAGTGTTTTAAACAATTAAAGCAGAGCTCTGCAAGGCTCAGGAAAAGGACCAGAACAAGACAGCAAGAAAAACACAGCTGTCACAGATCCGGATTTTAACTCAACTTCTCCATCCTATTATTATGTACCTTCAAATACTTATTCTGTATTTCAAGCCACATACATGGATCCTCATGTATAGATTCCATCATTTAAGAAAAGAAATAATAGAAAATCATTACAAATTAAGATGCCACAACATGCCTTATTTGAAATGTGGATAGATTGCAGAAAACAATAGATTAGTATGTTCCAGCTCATGCTGGAACATAAATAAATTCAATGCATGCATCAAGACTGTTTAGTTAGCTATCAGCACCAAAAGCAGCCACCATTTCAGAAATACTATTAAAGTTGCATTTTAGAACTATTTAAGCAATGATGGAATAGGAAAAAGAAAATAAACTTTAGTTACCCACAGCTGGCTACTGTGAATATTTTCTTTTCAGAACACACGCATACGACATAGATACCAAATGCATTTACAAGAGCAAACAGGATTTCCAGATCTCATTTATGGATCAAATTCTGCTTATCTTATTCAAATTCAACATCTGGCCCATTGATTATAAGAAAAATGCCACACAAAGCAAAATTCTTACCACTGATTTCTTAATATTCTTATAGAAAGGATTCCATCCTATGCTCAAAACCATTTTATGCACATCTCCATTTCCAACACAGGCCCATCCATAGTATATACCAGTAGAGATATCCGATGGAAAGCTTTCGACTACTTGCTCAGAGAAGTTAGCTGCAAAAATTTTAGAAAGTGTAAAGTGTGAGTGACTTTGTGTAAGTCAAGGACATAACAGAATCCTCAAACACCTAAAAGGCAAACTCTGCCTACATGCTATTTACAAACATAACACTGACGATGATGAGAATCACGCAATGTGCCATTTCGCAAAGTATAAAATACAAAACAACTTTATAAAATTTAGTCCCTGTGGTAATACCAGAGTTATGACACCTCTTATGCGTACTATATTTTATAGTTACACACATTCTCTTCTGTTGTAATAACTAATAGACGTGTAATAAACCCAGTCAGAATGCATTTCACTCTTAAGATAACCATCACAGCTTTAATATGGTGAAAGACGAGAAAAAAAAAAATCAAGTTTTTTCTGCACTATAAAATAGCAGCTCAGGATTATTTATTTGTTAGTAAAATAATTACTTATGAAATAAAGTATGTAAAAATAAATGAAATTATGATTTAGTCATCTGTCAAGTTTGTACAAGTTGCCTTTCAGAAGCATCTATAGATTTCTGGAATTTTCTTTGAAAGCTACATATCTACAGCAAAATAAATTCCCCTCTGACTTAACCTAGCCTTCTTTCAAAATTACTATCCTACTTCTACTTTCCACATGAGTAGGTATTTTCATGCAAGACATCAAGCCAATTTGAAAGAATTTATGGTTACTGACCATTTAATCAAAGTTCACAAGCAGTAAGAACTTCCCTCCTCTGTTCCCTGATACCAATAATACTATTCATAATCAGGAGAGAAATGTGAAATTATTAACAGTTGATGTCAGGACTGAAGACTGCAACTGAAGACTGGTTTTATAAAGCTCCCTTGTCTGCTAGGAGTGGTGCAACATGACTGTTGACATCTCTAAGACTGGGCAAAACTCACTTGAATTACACATCTATCTGTATTTAGACAGCAGAAACAGCGACAAGCACTAGGAAAATACATTTCTTTGCAGGCCGAGCCTACCCAATCCGTTTTTCAACCTCTGCATTACTCCCATTGAACTTCCTTCCTTGCAGCTGTTCCCCATGCCCGCTCCCTTTCTCGTTCCGATCCGAGGCTTATGTGAACAGATATTTTCCCAGCTGCCACTCCACAATACCCTGCGTGTGATCCCTTATCTACACCCTGTACACCACCATGGCGGTGCCACCATGATTCAACGAACTATATGCGAGACGGAAAGAAAATGCTTCGCAGAAGGGGGGGGGTATAACACAAAAGAGGGTGCAAAACAGTAAGCAGCGTAGAAAAAAAGAAAGAAAACTGTTAATACGGAACAAGCCAAGCCTGTTCCCAGCAGGATCAGGCCACGGCACCATCGCAGCGGTGCGGGGCACCTCGGGCGCCTCCCGGGCTCCAACCAGCTGGGTCCCCAGCAGCACACCCAGCTCCCGCCCCGCCGCCGCCGGGAGAGCCGGGCGGCCTGGCCCCGCCGGGGCACGGCACGGCTCCGCTCAGCCGGCCCGGCCGCTGCAGGCCGCTGAAAGCCCGGGCTCCCCCCTGCCCGGGGGCACCGGCACCGCCAGCCCCCCGCGGGGT
>JAHREE010000068.1:4522887-4538503 GCA_033628505.1 Tringa tobata
AGAATAACGAAAACAGGGGATGTGTTCTGTCATATATGTAGGGCCCATGTCAGCTTCCCTGATCGAATATATGCATTGTGGACTCATCATACTAACCAATGTTTAAGGCAGTGCAGAAGATACTCTGGTCATCCTGTTTCATAATAGAGCATATGACTATCACATCACAGCCCCATGCCAGAGTCCCTGTCTCCTGCTGCAAAAGGTTACATTCCTAGGCATGGCTTAAGGTGAGAGCAGGAATAGCCTTTTTCCTTCATGTAAGATGGAAAAATAACAAAAAAAAAATCTGCTGGATACTGGAATATTCTAGGGTTAGGGCGGTCCTAGTCAAGCTGGAAATTCTGGTTACACCAGGTTCAGTAAAATATTCAGGAGATGACTCAGTAAAAGGGTGCCATGTAGTAAAAGTAGTAGCATTTTAACCAGCTCCTTGCAAGTTTCTATACCCAGCAAGACAAAACTGTCATTGATTCAGGAGTTCAGTCCAAGGACACTCTGGCACACCTTACTTTTAGTGGGTTGAAAGCAGGTGATGAAAATACATATTGTCTTGCAAGAATGTCTAATAAACACACCTGCTTTGAAAGTATTTTTTCTGTACTTTAGTCTGGTAGCCTGGAATAGCAAACCACAGAAGCTAAACTTTAATTTTTATTTTTTTTTAACATTCTGAAGTTTTGTTCTATTTGAAAAGGCCACTTTCTTCTAGAAGAAATAACTACAGATTAATCTGATGGGTAGGAAGACTGTGTTAGATTACAATGAAGGACCAGGTACTATCAATGTCCGCATAGTAAGACATAGCTGGTATTATCTACTGAACAGCTTCTGGTAATTATAGAAAATTCTAGCAACTACCATTTGTATGTTACTAAATGATGTGTGAGAGACAAAACTTGTTTGACTGCTTACTGGTGCAATTCAGATATTGCAGAAATATGACATAAGGGTGTAGAGCTTGATGTGTTTTGGAAGGTTATGTCAATATATCCATGTGTTCAAAAATTCCCTCGGCTTTTGAATCATGATTTCTTTTCACACCAAAGCCTCAGCTGGCTGCTTTAAAAATGCACAGCACTGCTTTCAACTGGCTTAACTGCTTTCCCTTGTCTCTGCACAGCATTGTGTTGCCCCATGTGGACATACCTCTTGGTTAACAGTTAAAATTCTCTAAATTTTAAAACTGCTGAAAAACCCAAGTTTGTTTTTGTTTTGCAAAGAGCTTTTAAATGCATTTTACAGCCCTCCCTATTTGTCCATTTTCCGAAAATAGTTTAATAGGTGTCTCAGATTAAATAACTGTGATCTAACTAGTCCTGATTAGGCTGAATCATAACAATGGCCCTCTGAATGTCAGGTGAATATCCCACATATTTTTCCCAGCTCAGCCACAGCTGACCCAGATCAAAATGTTTGTGACCAGTCTATCACATAGTACAAAAGCGATTAAAAGCTTTGATTTAGATATATAATCTGCTACAAAATGAAAGATACGACACAGCCTGCTGTGTGGCTGTGTAATGGTTTGGCACAATCTTCAGGACAATCCTACATACAGAGGCTTTGGTAGCACAAGAAAAGTAGTAAAAGTCAAGGCACCTCAGGCAGCTTCCACCCTTAAAGATAACTAAATAAGATTCTCTTATGTTTCAGAGTCTGTGTTCCAAAATCCCTTGCATTTCTCAACAAGCAACATGGATTGCTACCAGGAATCCCACAATGAAATGTAGAAGAACGAGACTGGGGATCTCAGTGAAGTAGGTTAGGAGATATTTACTGTGTTGCCATAAGTTGTGCAATGCCTTGTAGATGAACAGATGTTAGGCCAATTGGAGGTTATTGTCAAGCTATTTCTGATCAGAATTCCTGCGGAAATGGCATGTCGGCAGAAATGTGTTACAGAAAATAGTGAGCTGAGGTCTATTAACAAGGCCCCAAACAATGGGATGAGCAATGGATTTTTTCAACTCATTAAATGTAATAAAACCATACATAACTTCGTCTCAAATTTTGATGAATCTGAATATTTTCTGTTTCTGATGAGTTGGAAAGCAAAAAAAAATTAGACATCAAAGTATTTTCTCACCTAGAATTTAAGTACTCCCTGGCTCTTAATTCCCGCTTTTCATGGGGAGAAATAGAAGGCAAAGATGCTAAAGGCTTTCAGAAAAGGGCAATATCTCAGCAGCAAGAGCCTGTTAGAAAGGCATCAGCTTAAGTGGGAATTAGTACAGAGATAAAAGGAGCAGATATTGGAGTGCTTATGAGACTTCACAAGTTTGGGAACACTTCGCAAAAGGAACTAAGCCATTTTGTCAAAACTGTCTGTCTTTACTGCAAGAACTGGTTTCACAATGACATAAAGAATAAAAAATTTAACCAGTGACCACTGGACTTATACATGGAAGTTGTATTTAGAAGTGCTGGGAAGAACAGTACCCTCTCAAAACCACAGGAGATATATTGCTGGGTCGTAGATTTGCTTTTTTATGTCTGGGAATGCCCAGCATAGGCCCTCACCTCTACTCTCTTTATGGAAAACCGAAGAGGCTTTGTTAATTTTTAAGATACAAGGGAGAAAGCTTTTTCACCTATGCAATAGCATCAGAAAGAGTAGAAGATGAAAATTATTTTCCTAGTGACTGACATTGCAGGGAGGAGGTAATAAAGGAAATGGCTACAATTATTTTCCCTGCATGCTAATTATTAGGACAGGAGAGGTGGTGTGTTGTGTGGAGTTGCTGGGCACCGAAGCCAGCTCATGTTGGGTCACTGCTGCACTGGCACTGCTTTGTGTAAGGCTTGTCCTCCATTGGTTCAGGTGTTTCCCACTGTAGTAATTCCTATAGCATGCAACACAAATAGTGGGTTACAAAAATTTGAAGGTATGTCAATTACAGTCTCCACCCCTGGTCCCTTTGGGCCAGGTTATAGGGTTTAACATTGCAATGAACTCCTCCTCTTGCTCCTAGTCCGGTTAGCAACAAGGGGTTCCTGCTACTGTAATTCTCATAATGTGCAACTCAAATCCCAGCTTTCTCTTCCAGCTCCCCCCTCCCTGTTTCCCCCCTACTCCCGCGAGCGGTGCAGGGAGATGGAGAATTGGGGTTGTGGACAGTTCATCACATGTTGTTTCGGCCAACTCTTCCTCCTCAAAACTCTTCCTCCTCCTCTTCCTCCTCACATGCTTCCCCTGCTCCAGAGTGGGGTTCCTCCCATGGGAAACAGTTCTGCACTAACTTCTCCAATATGAGTGCTTCCCATGGGCTGCAGTTCTCCATGAACTGTTCCAGCATGGGTTCTTTCCATGGGCTGCAGTGCTTCAGTCATCCACCTGCTCCAGCGTGGGGTCCTCCATGGGCTGCATATGGATATCCACTCCACCGTGGACCTCCATGGGGTTCCTCCAGGGGAACCTGCTCCTACATCTGGAAGAGCTCCTCCTCCTCCTTCTGCGCTGACCTTGGTGTCTGCAGAGTTGTTTCAACTCAAGTTCATTTATCAGTCTTATTTCTGGTGCCTGTTGAAAAAACAGCCCTAATTTTCACTCGTGCCTGCCACTGCAAAGATATCCTTCTCCATAATGCTATTTGACTGCAATCTCATGTTTTCTTAACAAAGGAAATATTTGCACAACAAGGAGGGAAAGTGTTAGCCATAATACCCACTCTTGGGTTTTGGGCTACATTCCAGCTGCTGTGCACACAATCCCAGTACTCCTGCAAGCAGCCTGTGCCAGACCCATCCATGCTGTGGACAGACGGGTTACTCCACATCACTCTCCCAAAAGTTGCCTCACTGTGGGCAGGCTGCAGTCACTTGACCTTGCCAGTAAACCTGTCCTGCTGCTGCCCTACCTATCTGCAGAGTTACACCAAAGCTATGAGTACAAAGGCCATGTACAAAGAAGAATCCCAGAAGTAATACGAGACCATTTTCTGATTTCTTTTGTTTGGGAGGGGAATAAAGCTCTACAGTTAGAAGAGGAGGAAAAAAAAAATGTGACCCTACCTCAAGCCATTCCTTCAAAACTATTTCCTTCTAATGATTGTACAACATAGACAACAGCAATACTGATTCCATAAGCACAAACACTCTAATAAACTAGACGAAGCATAAACCTGCTTTCTATTAACCATGTATGGATTTAAACAATTAAGGGCAAAGTCAAACTGCCAAAGCTAGCTCTTCCCCCATAGACAGGCAAATCCTTATTAGAAGCAATATTTTAAAAAAACAAGCGAAAGGCATTTTTTTTCTGCTTAGTTCTTCGTAAATCCTATCCTATCCTAATGTCAAACCAAGCACTACTCTAATATCTGCTATCTAATTGCAAAAAGACACCAAATATGAAAGGATAAAAGGCTGTTCCTAGGGTCAGGGCTGCTAACAACCGTTATTTTATCTGCATGTTTCCTGCTCTTCTTTTGTAACCCATCATGCATTTAGGGTGTGCATTGTGTAATAAATAATTATCACCTGTACCAGTAAGAAAGGTGTTAAAGAAAACATCAAAAAGAACAACAATGAACCCTTAGGATAGTTTTAGGACATTTCTTACTGCACTTAGTTTCTCAAGGGTTTCCTGAGCTGCAGAGATTTAAAACAGCCCATCTAACTCAGTACTATATTCATGTGGAGATGTTCTAACCAGTTTTTCTACATTATTAACATCACTGCCTCCTGCCCTTAGATTGCTCATTTTGCCACGCACTTTTTACCTTGGCAAAAAAACAGCAGCAGTAACCCATAACTTATGCTACAAAACAGGTTGAGCAGAAGGTTCTGTAAAGCCTGCTTTACCTTACAGAACTAATTATCCCCACAAACTCAGGGTATTTCATAGCCATCATCAGTGTAGTATCAGATAGGTTGTATCAAGAGATTCATACAGTCTTTTGTTGCCTAAAAAATAAATCCGAGATTAGTATTGAGAAGAGTGTGGCCAGCAGGTTGAGGGAAATTACTCCTCCCCTCTACTCTGCTCTGGTGAGGCTCCATCTGGAGTACCGTGTCCAGTTCTGGGCTCCCCAGTTAAAGAAAGACAGGGAACTGCTGGAGAGGGTACAGCAGAGGACCACAAAGATGATTAGGGGCCTGGAGCATCTCTCTTACAAGAAAGCCTGAGGGACTTGGGTCCTTTTAGTCTGCAGAAGAGAAGACTGAGGGGGGATGTCATCAATGCTGATCAATATCTAAAGGGTGGATGACAAGAGGATGGGGCCAGACTCTTTTCATTGGTGCCCAGTGACAGAACAAGGGGCAATGGCCACAAACTGGAACACAGGAAATTCTGTTTGAACATAAAGAAAAACTTCTTTACTTTGAGGGTGGCAGAGCACTGGAACAGGCTGCCCAGAGAGGTTGTGGAGTCTCCTTCCCTGGAGATATCAAAACCCATCTGGATGCATTCCTGTCCAGCCTGCTCCAGGTGAACCTGCTTTGACAGGGGGGTTGGACTAGATGATCTCCAGAGGTCCCTGCCAATCCCTACCATTCTGTGATTCTGTGATATGTCATTGTGAATTTTGGCAACCTTTTACTTGCATTTGTACTTGGCAACCAGAACATACTAACATGGAACAGATATTTTGAGGTATTGCAAAAGATTTACTTGTCAGTGAAAAAGGCATCATATTCTGGGGTGGTCTGAATAATCTTCCACTTCCTTCTTTGGCAAAAGAGAAGAAATTGTCTGTTAGTTTTCAGATGGGTATTTTCTCACATCAGACAAGCAGTCATTAACTTTCCCTAGAGGTAAGTAAAAAGGTGGCAGAAAAGCATTAAAACTCTTCTGTCTGATGTCAGAGAATATAAAACCCTGAGCAAACTGGTATCTTCTTTGTTTTAGGAGAAATCAAGCTGTGGAAGAGAATCTGTACAAACATCTATGTTGAACTACACCTCTGTTTTCATGCTAAATATTTAATAATTTTTTACTGCCCAGAGTAGGCCTGTTAACTAGAATGTAAGTTTCTGAACCTGTTGCCTTTTGGAGGAACTTAATACCAAATGACTCAGAGGTTCAGTATATTCTGAAAAATCTTTGAGAAGCTGTGAGGTAACACATACCAACATCAACTGCAGTTATGCTTTTTCTAGCCTTTTGGTTCACTGCACTGCCCTATTCCTGGCAGCTCGCTCTCCAGACCTCGACTAACAGGAACCTCATAATCCTCCAAAAGGTCGAATTTAAAAACAAAGTAAAAAAAAACCAAGCAAACAAACAAACAAACCAAGAACAATTCTCATAGATAGGGCACAAATGTGACTTCGTGGGCTGGTTGGTACCTCTGTATCTAGTTTAATTTCAGTAATACATAAATCATAAATACATAAATACATGAGCTTACTAATTACCACATTGGGCTGAGACTTTGCATATGTGAGGTTACGACTCACAGGTTGTGGCCTCACCCAATTCAGAGAGAACGCTCAGTTGTGCAAGTCTTTCTCAGTGAGAATGACATTATTACCTTTGGTATCTCCCACTCACCCTTGCTGTGGCACACGGCTGCACCGGAACACTCAAGGGAAGATCAGTGCCTCTGTCATCCTGACCTTTCTCTATAGGGATTTAATCAGCTTCACTGTCTGCTTTTATTGTAGCTTTCTTGTAGACTTGTTCCAAGGGCCTGGATCAATGAATTAATTGAGAAAAGGCTAACAAGATTGTTTACCCGAGCACTCAAAAATGCTGTCAAGTTGGTATCAGCTTGTTTATGCTGGTTGGCTAGTTTTTGAGTGAATGTCAACACTATATTTAAACAAGGAGAACGCTAATCGGAGTTGAAGGCCCTTCCGTTTCAGTACCTGTTTGCCAGGAATATAAATTATATTAAATTCTAAATTAGTAAAAAAGCTAAGTGATTTTTATTCGGAAATTCCAAAGTTAAGGTAATTATTTTCTGTGCGTTAGTTGGCATTATATAAATAGTTATTTTTATTCAAACAGCTTTTAGTCCTGAACCCATTTCTGAGGAATGATGTCTGAAACATCAAAGGTTCCCTGATGTGTTCTTGCTTCATTAACAGAGCCTCAGTATGTTCAGCATTAACCACTATGATTAACATCTACCACTTCATTTTATGCCTCTTCACAACTAGAACATGCAATGCAATATTTTGCTGTTGTAGGAATGAGGATTCTTTTTTTCTTTTTGACTTGGCTTTGAACTAGCTGTTGCCATGCATGTGCAGGAGAGAGGAGAAACAGGATGAATGATATGTAGTTGGTTCTTTAGTTCTGTGAGAACACCAGGCCAGTTTGCCAGAATGGTCTACCAATACATTAAAATTCTTTGTACGGAAAGTTACAGCAGTATGCCAAAGAAGCAAAACTGTCAACACTGGACTTCACTCCAAGCTTTAAATGAATATATACATGTTTTGGGCTCAGACCATAATTGTCTTGAATGTTCAAGACAGGTGGCTTGAAAGTGGCTGCAAGAAAAAAAGGTTGCAAACTATTTGGGCAGTCGTGTCAATGACTGCAGCAATGCAATATCTACATCTATGCAGAACATAGTCAGTAAACCTCAAAGCACTTCAATAAAGAAATCATTATTCCCTTTATTTAATTCAGAAACTACAGATACTAGAAAATCTTTACAACAGGTACTCTTTCTTCTTGGTTTGCATGAGAAATACACTTTTTTGCAAAGGCATGGCTTCAAGTTGCATTATCAGCAAGGTTTCTTTATATTTACTTAAGTGCAGTTTTTCAGAATGAGATAACATCTGTTTATTTCTCATTCCTTTTCTGGCTTGGTGCTAGAAAATAACAGGCTACAGGTCTTCTCACACAACAGATTTTTCACTTCAGATTCTTGAAAGAACAGTGATTTGCTGAATCAATTTATATTCCCACAGCTTGTTGGTGTCTGCTTGAATAGAAATGTTTAGCATCACATTCACTTATGATCTTCATTTTCCTTACTTTAGACAAAATGGGGAAGAAGGTGCTGTCTCGGATTACTGGATGGTTTCTTGGTAAATTAAAACTAAGTCCATTGATTTCCAGTACTGGTTTGAACCCTTTAGTGGAAAACCATCTTATGGTACAGAGAGCAGCCAATTGACAGATCAAAAACATCAAGAGTAAACAGAATGTCAAATATATGGATGAAATTCTGGAAGCCTTTGTGCAGGACAACGGAGTCTTTTTGAGGATGCAGTTCAAATCTTCATATGTGGATCTTGAAGGAAAAATGGTTTTCTTCAGGGTGGCAACAATCCCACTTCCTAGCAGAGCTACAGACGTGGCTTTTAGGCATGTGCCAGCAAGCTGGAACACAAAACCACAACAGAATATTTGTTTAGAATATTTTTCATTACTAAACATTTTTACCTTATAGTGCAAATCCTTGATTTTTGCTTGGAAATCAGGCTTGTTTGTTTCTTTGTGTGTTTATTTTACAGACCTTTTCCCTATATAGACTTGTTTCACTGTTTCAACAGATTGCCAGCAGCCCAAGACCTCTCTGGACTTCTCACAAGGAAAAAGGTATGGTATTTTTCAAAAGTTTCATTCTTTTGAGGACTGAAAAATCTTTTAAGAGAAGAGAGCTGCTCTTGAGGACTTACTACAGTATTGAGAGCAAGAAATTAAGCCCTCTCTTTCTCACAAGCTTCTTACTTGTAACTCATCATCAAGAGGTAAATACTTCCTGCTTTTTGGGTTGGGTTTGTGTTTTGTTTGTTTTTTTGGAATATTTACCTCTGCCACAAAACACCAGCACCTATCCTAAGCAGGGCTTAGGAAAAGAAAGACCAATGGAAAAAAAATTTAAGAGGTCCAGCAGGAATTTTGTCCCTCAGGAAGGCTCAATGGAGCTGCTTAAAACAAATATAAGAAGAAAGTTGTTTTGTCCCGGATATTTGAGATTACTTTAATAATTGGTGCATAAGTGAAACTATACCTTTATCAGACTGTACTAAGGTCAGGTACTAAGTAGTCTTGACCTAAAATGTATGAAACTATTAAAAGGTATCAGGTTTGAAGGTGAAACTTAGAAGTTCTTACAAGAGACCTCAATTTTATAGGCAATCTTGAAGTCTTAGGGAATCTCTTGTTCAGCATCTGTCTGTGACAGACATGGGACACTCAAACCTGAACAAAATGTTTACATAGAACCCAGATTTAAACATAGAATAAAAAGAAGTGGTGAATTGCAGAATGTAAATCTACTAGCCTGTAATTAGAACCCCACATTTACCCTCCAGGGCAGAACAGTAATGGACTACATGCCCAAACCACTAACTCTTGGGAACATAAAGAAACAAGACAGATTTGGAAACTTAAGTCTGCAAAATCAATAGGATGAGTTTGGAAAGGGGACTGTGAAAGACTGCATAAAGTGTGCAATGAAATACACAGCCCCACAGTATTTATCCTTCTGATGAAATTCTACATCTCCAAGAACTTAAGCCTCTGGGCAAAGATGAAATTCCTAATAAAAATGAAAGTATACTCTTACCCTACAGTACACCAGTACTGATTCAAGGAACTGTTCAAGAGACAGCTGTACCTAGTAATATGAATAAAACGATTGTAATTTCTGGTAATAAATGTGGAGTTTATATCATTATGTGATGTCAAAGCTTACAGCAAAGTCACAATAATCCGATCATATACCAGGGGACAATTCTTGTTATAGGTTCATGTGTACTAAGTATACAAGTTAAAGACAATCTTCTGTTGTAGGAATTATGCAGCTGCCACCTACTCCGTGTTAGAAATTACACGGATGCCACCTCAACAGGGCTCAACCCTAGATTCCTGCTTGAAGAAGATGAGTCACTCAAGTAAGTGGTTTATTTATCTGACATGCAGGGCAGCTCGAGCTGGGTACCTCCAAGGAAGGACCCCCAGTGGAGACCATGCAGCCCAATTATACCCTTAGAGACAGATTTCCCAGAACATGCCACTCATTACCTGATCCCCAAGTTCCAATCACTTAGTTCTGTTTGCTGGTCTCTTGATTTCTTACCAGTTTTTTTGGTCGCTGGGCTGGCTGCCTTCTGAAGATACCACATTCTCCCGGAATTGTTTCCTTGGTCCTCATCTTCTTCTTTGCATCTACAGTTTCAGCTAGTTTTGTCGTTGCAATGTTAGCTTTATCAGAAAATTTACTCTCAGAAAGCCCTTGCAGCCTAAAACTTCAAGAACTTTATCTTCAAGTGCTAAGCAAGGCTATTAATCCTAACAATTCTCAACACTTGGAAATACACAGATTATGATTTTCTGAGAGAATGGAGCACCTAGTCCAGTCACGGAAAATAAGAACCTATAAATTTTATTCACAGCTGAGAATAGAAAAAAACTCATATGAGTGTGCTGGAAAATTCATGTGTCCAGATCTTCTGCAGTTTCTCAGGAATCACACATAGGGCACTTTTATGAAGGCACTGTACAGAGAGGCTGACTGCCCAGAGGGACAGAGCAGGACATTCTGTTTCCAGCATAGCAAATTTTGGTAAAAAATAGCTTAGCTGTTGAAAAATTTTCAGCTGATCCCAGCTAACAGAGCAACCATGCTATTAAAAAAGGAACCTACAATAACAGATAATGTACAGTGAAACTGTAACTGAAAGAAAATTCAGAAATAACAAAAGTACTGCCTACTTCACAGAAATTAGACAAAATGTCATAAAGAAATAAATATTGGGAACTAATGAGTAGATGTTGAAAGCTTGATGATAATGAAGGAACAAAGTAAAAACTAGAGCCCAATGCTGTAAATATAAATAACATCTAAATGCTGTACATATCAATAACATCTAAAGGGACTTCAGTTTCATGGTCCTAAGCTGGAATGAATTTGTTTACATATGATGGAAAAAAAGTGTTGATACTGAATTATTTTTCCCTCCTGTTCTACAACTAGCAATACCAGACAATATAGCATGAAATGATATTAGCTATACGTGTTATACCAACAATCCTGAAGTCTGCAATGTCAGCAAAATGCAAATAGGAAGCTTAGCACCAGACTGCCAGTTAATGTAACAACTGACATCAAAACACTGTCCTTTTAAAAACATAACCCAATCAAAGATGCTGCTCATGTGGTATAGGATCACATAAGTTTAACCATTTATAGGGCAAATAAAATACATGTTTGTATAGCAAAACACAAACATGAATGACCATAAAACAGTTTCTTGTAGAATTGTTCCTCGCAGCTATAAGAACACCTTCAACAAGGGGAGGAAGGAGAAATTAAACAAACTTAAGTGCAAAAATTTGGCTATGAAGTAGTTAATGGATGATAGAAAATCAAAGGAAGGGCTTGAGCAGAGCATTGCAGATACACAGCCTGCAGTGCTTTCAGAAGAAGTCTGCACTGAGATCACCTTAAAGCAATAATTGTGAGACCAGGCTTGAAATTTGTGAAATGTTTCAGAAGTGCAAAGGAGAAATGAAACAAACTCAGACATTAGTTCAGAATTCCTGGTATGTACATACACATATGTATATGTCTGCATCTATTTATGTATGTATTTATTTATTGATATTTATATACACAGTATTGGTATCGATTTATTTTTACTTTGGGAGAGGGGACTTTCTAAGACAATTGATACTTTTCATAAATAAAATATGTAAAAATGTGAAAGGCTGAAGTTCGTCTAATTTGTTAGTATCTTAGGAGGAGCTTGACTGATTCTCCTTTCGGTTAAAATACTGGCCTTGCCAGGCCACACCACACGGATCTTTCATCCCACCTGCCAAAGCAGCCAGCAAGAGAAGGACTCGTTCATTCCCCCAGCAGACATGTTAACGCTAGACCTGCTTCTCACCTCTTAAATGCAGTCAGCGAGTCACACTTTTTAACTGGATCACAGTAACAAAAAAATAAGCAAAGTGGTTCTATTGGGTTTATTTGTCAAGGTTGCGGGCACAGTTTGGGGGCTGCAGGTGTGCCCTCTGAGAGAAGAGGCCAGGGGCAGCCTCATGCCGGACACACCTGGTTCCAGATGGCTCCAAGATGGACCCATTAGTGGCCAAAACCGAGCCCATCAGTGACACTGGTGGCACCTCTGTGGTAATGTATTTAAGAAAGGGTAAAAAACACTGCACGACAGCTGTGAGAGAGGGAAGTGAGAGAAACATGGGAGAAAAAGCCCTGCAGACACCAAGGCCAGTGGAGAAGGAGGGTGAGGAGGTGGTCCAGATGCTGGAGCAGAGATACCCGTGCAGCCTGTGGTGAAGACTATGGTGAGGCAGGCTGTCCTCCTGCAGTCCATGGATGACCACAGTGGAACTGATATCCACCCTGCAGCCCATGGAAGACCCCACAGCAGAGCAGGTGGACGTGCCCTGAAGGAAGATGTAGCCAGTGGAGAGCCCACACAGGAGGAGACCCCCGGCAGGAGCTGCAGCCTGGGGGGAGAACCCACACTGGAGGAGTTCGTGAAGGACTGTTATCTCATGGAAAGACTCATGCTGGAGCAGAGGAACAGCATAAGGAGGAAGGAGAGGCAGAGGAGCTGTTGTGGACTGACCACAAGCCCCAGTCTGCTCACGAGGGCGGAGGTAGAAGAGTCAGAAACAAAGGAGTGAACTTGAGCCTGGGAAGAAGCCAGAAGGGCCAGGGGGCAAGTGGTTTTAGTTTTGTCTTTGTTTCTCACCATTTTACTCCATTTTTAACTGGCAGTAAATTAAGTAACCTTTCCCACACTGAGTTTGTTTTGACCATGATGGTAATCCATAAGCAATCTCCCTGTCTGTATTCCAACCCATGAGCTTGTCGGTCTTATTTTCTCCCCCAGTCCTGTTGAGGAGGCGGCAGCAAGCCAAGGTCAAACCCACCACAGTGGTGCAACAAGAGGCCCCTAATTTACCCAGTACACCTTTTACAGTTAAGTTTGGCAACTCAAGGCTGCAATCCACTCCACTCTATTTTCACTTCTGTAATTAGTACTAACTGCCAGACAGTGTCTTGGAAGAAGTTTGTCCCAGGATGGTCTTGATCATGCAGTACTGTCACAGTTTATTCATATTCATATTCAACTTATTTTAAACTTACCTTAAAATTTTTCCTCTCAAGAAGTATGAAGATTTGCTGTAAACACACAATGGGTAAAATGAAAGAGTATTTCTAATATGTGTTACACATAACCTGAGGAAGAAAACATGACCCTCCTTTATTAAGTTTAGGCGTGGGCCATGTTCATCCCTCCAACGGAATAGTCACTCATATCAGAAGACACTCTGTTCCAAGGAGAAGCCTGCTAAAATGTACTTGAATTATATTTTCTTCTTCCTTCTGTCAGACAAGGTTTTGTGTTGAAGAGGTTTTGGCAGCTGTGATCCTCCCCTTCAGACCTTTTGTTTTTTTCCACCACACACAGTGTTTGCACCTCTGGCACACACACCCCTCACCCCCCAGCTTATGCTGAGGCTCGGCTTTCAAGAGTTCATCTGCAAATTGAAGAGTAGAATTTTTTTTTTCCCTACTCAGGTACAGAGCAGCGTGGGGAGTCTACGCAAGAACGCAACAATGGGAAATGTTACAAGGGGTGCTTACAGAAAAGCTAATAAAAAGATCTGAATCGTAGCAACTCTTTCCTCAGAGAAGGATAATGTAGTAAAAGTACAGTGTCCCTGTTAAGAAACCTTCAAGCCCTGGCAGGATTCAAAACTGGGGTTAGGATCCTCTGTCTACCTGAAGTTAGATATTAGGAGCATCTTCCTGATGTTAGGAACTTGTGATGTTGAACTGTCACAAGAAATAGATATTGGGCTTACACTTACTAGACACAAAAACTCAGACAAGTGATCTTTCGAAAGAGAAGCTACTACCATTAGATAATGCTAGACCACTGCCTGGCTTCTCAGAAAAAGGAAACTTTTACTTCCTTAAAAGTGGTAAAATTGAGAAGACACAAGAATGAGTAGTAAGCATAAAAAACCTAAGGCCTTTAAAATGTTCTATATTCTTTAAGTTTCCCAAGAAAAAGGCCTAAAAGCCTGGATGCAGCTGTCAAATGACAAATGAGATAGTAATATTAATTTAGAGCAAGCATACCTTTGAGACAGATGTCCTCCTAGTGGAAATATATTTAAGCTGTATTCTCCTGCACCATAACTATGTCAGTTTAGCCATACACAGAAAACTGTCCTTGAAACTGCCTCAATTATATTGTTTGTATGCCTTGTTCTCACTGGATTGCTGATCTTACCACAGCTATCAAATATTCATGTAAATTGATCTCATGCAAACCAATCAAGATTTACAACAAAATCATTATGTATTTTAAATTTCCTGTATTTGTGACTTGCTTGTTCCCTTTTGCCTATATTTTGTCTCTAAGTTCCACTTTTTCCATTGCTTTATTTAATTCCTCTATCAGTGCTTCCAAAATTGTGAATGACTTTTCCTTTTTCTACTTTATTTGTTTCGCAGCTGCCATACAGTCGTCTCTCTCACTGGTCTATCACACAACAGGAAGGGCAGCTTGTGGACCTCGCCATCTTCATATTCCAGCCTCAAAGTTAGAAGAGGTGCAAACCAGGTGCAAACCCACTTCATCCATTTGCTTTCAGGATCAGTTGACCAAAACTACCCATGAAAGGAACCGTAACCGAAACACAGTCCCTGAAATTTCACAAAGCTGCAATAAACAAATGATGAGTCTTTGCCAGCATGGTCAGCAAAGGATCACAAGCTCTCTAATCATGTCACTCTATGACTTTCCACTTGTGCAAAAGTTAGAGAATAACAGACTTCTGAATTTCAGCTATCTACCTGAAATAACTGCTTTCAGTAATTACTTTAATACTTTTTGTTTATTTTTTTTTTGGTGTTTTTGTTTCTTTGCAGGAAGTAGCTTTTAGAGGGTACCTTCTCTAACTGCAGCAATAGACATCAACTCTGGTGCTTTGCTCATTTTTAACCAACACACTTCTTTGCATCTATAGCTGCTGTGTAAGTAATCAAGGGAGGGGGAATGAAAAACAACAAAAGAAAACATCAGCCCCCAAAGCTTACCCAGTCCACTCTCTTAAGAGTACTCGGTGTCCAGCTGTAGTGTTACTACTTCTTGTACTGCAATGGCAATACTGCAATGCTTTGTAGACAATTTAGCAAGAGAACAAATACTTATATTTACACTATCCATGACGTACTGTCCTAATTCACACGCAAGACCAACTAGGTGCAGTCATCGGCTGTAATTGAAAACCATTACTCTCCATGGGACAAACAAGTAGGAAACCTTATCCCCTTCCCCCAAATTTCTCATTCCCTTCCCATAAACTTCTGTTACCAATCTCTACTGGGTTTGCAGAGGAAAGGCCTTTTTAGTATGGTGCTCTACCAGAAGTTCAGCCCTATAAATCACAGACACACTAGAAAGGCCTCCTTTTTTCACAGAATCTTCATGGTTGGAAGGGACTGTTGAGATCATTGAGCCCAACCACCAAAAAAACCCTCCCCAAAACATGACTGCCAGGCTAGCATGAAGTTATACAGTATTCCTCTACTCAGAAGGTACACATGTAATGAAAATTTTCTTGACAGCATGATGATGCAGATTTGAGTTCTCGCAATCCATCCCCAAGCTATCCTGCCTGATCTAAGCGGTGACATGTGGAGGCAATTCC